>QANX01006385.1:0-52461 GCA_003254975.1 Ochetophila trinervis | reverse complement strand
GGCAAATCACATCTTCAAACTTGATCCAGCTAGCATCGGTTACTGTGTCCTCGCAAACTTGTACGAAGACTATGGGAAATGGAATGAAGTGACAAGGGTTAGAACAGAAATCAAGCGCAGAGGACTAACAAAGAGGCCTGAATGCAGTTGGATTGAAACCAAAAACTAAATCCATACTCTTACTGCAAGTGATAGTTCCCACAACACAACCAGTCCGAGGAGATATATGCTGCAATAGACAGTTTAACACCACAAATTGCAAAGGCAGGGTATATTTAACCTATCACAAATAGTAAAAGTTGGAATTTATGATGTTAACTACAAAGAACTTATATCAGTTGCAGAAAAATCGATCTGTTTCTGGGTTCAAGTGGAAACAATGGCCAAAATGCTTCAACTAACTGGAATGATCTGAGGAGGCAAGCCTGTAACCCATGGATGACAAAAAATGGGATAATACATTATGCAAATGCCAGCAGAGAGATTAAAGTGGAAGATTGGGATGTTCGATTTGGGTTACGAAATCAGGTTCCAAATTTGCATTAGATGTGAATACCAATTTTATTGACTTAAAGGTCCATCTAGCACTGACAATACGCACCAAATTTTGTTGTCAAATCCTTACAGCTTGAAACTCTTAATGCAATAAAACACCAGTTTTGGTGTCCCCTTGTGTAGTAAATTACTTTACCAGAGCGTTGGCAGTAAAATTTAGAGTTTCAATGTAACTTTATTGAATGAGCAAAAAAAAAATCATTGGCATCAACGTTCTGAGTCCATCAATTTGAATGAAAAGTTGTTCCCTGTCTATTTCGTGGACAAAAATAAAAATCTGAATCAGCTTTTTGGAGTATAGCACAGGTACAGATCAGCCTGAGCTGGGGTTTTAGATTCTGAAAAGAAGTCTCAGATTTTTGTTTGCTGATTTTTCCAGATGTTTGGCAGGGTGGAAAAAAATATATGGAAACTTTTTCCTTCAATAATTTCTTTTTTTTTTTTCTTTTTTTTTTTCATTCAAAAGACAGGAACTAGGTACATACATCAACTGTCCTCAATCTTTACTAAAATTATTGGATTATTGGCTTGCATCTGGATCACCAATAGTTACTGCATCATAGATCTTGACCAGATGAATATAGAGATTGCTACAACTGCATCACATGCCAACCTATTATTGGTCATTCCACTATTTTCTACCATTTTCCTGACCCTACACCCATTGCTGGGATTTAGCAATAATTCAACTAAAATCAATCTACTGCTTGGCAAACAAACAAAAAATGGGAAAGGGCTGCATTTTGATGATTATTGTATTGCTTGCTGCTGCCACATGGATAGTGGTAAAACAAGTTCTAGAGGCTATCATCCAAAAAAATAATAATAATAATAGACCTTGAAAAGGGGGTTGAACTACAGGTGTCAACTACCACCTCACAACAAGAAATTTTGGCTACAGCAATGAAAATTGCTACTACAAATTCATTTTCGTGACTGAAGATACCCTTTCAGTTTCGAAAAAAAAAATTGTCACTGTTTTAAAAATTGTATATTTTCAGTTACGAAATCCGAAATCGTAACATTTTTTCGTGACTAAAAGGTCAATTTTTCAGAAGGAAATTTTCTCTCCAAAAATTTCAAACCTACAGTTACAAATTTTTGGTCTTCGTGACTAAATATTCTGAGTTTGACTAGTCAACTAATGAAATTCATACAGTCACAAAAATAATTTTGTGACAGAATAATTTTTACAAAAAAAAAAAAACAAAATGGCACCGTTTTTGTAAATTTCTTGTGTGCGTGCCCTTCATCTAAAAAGCTGATATTGTGTGGCTTTCCTGAATATTGCAAGCAATGGCAGCCAGTCCACAACCACCCACTGCCCCAGCTAGCCGAACCAAAAATCTCCGTCGAAACAGAGGAAGTTTTGGTGCGCTGAATCGCCAAAATCGCCGCTGCATCGCTGAAAGACCACCGCCGTCGACTTCTGACTTTGTGCGTTAGATGCAGAGGTTGGTTGTTCATAAGTTTTCTCTTAAAATTTCTTATATGCTTTACTTCACGGAAATTGCCTCTTTCTTTTCTACAACATGCTTTCGTGGATTGCTTCTTTCTATCTCTTAATCCCTTCGATTTAGGGTTTTATTTTTTAGTTTCATTTAGTTTTTGAAGGCCATTTCGTTTGTTTAGGTTTGCTTTTGGCATTTGGATCGGCTTTTTGGGGTTCTTTTCTAATTAGGTTTTTGGTAAAACTAACTTTTGTATAATAGTTTTTCTCTGCTTTCACTTTTATACGAATTTTGGGTTGATTTGTTTTGAATCTAGATCTGTGTTGTTTTGTTAGTTTGTTTGTAAGTATATGAGGTAAAGAATTTTAATATATTCTAGCACTTTTATGTTTAATCTATATTATGTATGAGAAATAAAAAGATATAACAGTGGCACAAAACAAATACAAGTATAAACTCAGTTCGAGATATAACTAGAACTTACTCAAACACTTGATAGAGTATTTTAGAAAGCTCACGCATACTTTAGAATTATATAAGCATTTAGCATTGTAAATTTAACAGATTTTACATGATTATTGACAAAGCAAGTTTTCAAGGAAAACTCTTTGCCATTATGCTCTTATGGCATTTTAAGTAGAGTCTCAAACTAATATATATTATGAGGTAAAGAATTTTAATATATTCTAGCACTTTTATGTTTAATCTATATTATGTATAAGAAAAAAAATGCTTCATATATTGAATGAATATGGTTTGTTATGTTATTGATATTTATAAATTGCTGTCTATATAGAGGATAAAGGTAGTTTTGTTAGTTTGTTTGTAAGTATATGAGTTTGAAAAAAGTTCTAGGATTTCATTCTTCCATTTTTTAATTGATGCTTAATGTTTGTGAATTAAATCTCTAGCAGATGTTAGAGACCAAAGAAACCTTGTATAGTGAAAAAAGATTTGGCAACATTCCAGGTTTGTTGCTTTCTCTCACATTGTTTTTGCCAATATGTTGTTTGCTGCTGTTGTGTTCGGTTAACTAAACATGTATGCTTTTGTGTGATTTTGATCTTTGTCTAACCTTGGTAGAAACATGCATTTGTTATATATTTTTTCTTTGTTAAAGTTCCTCATGGTGGCAGGTATTGATGTTGGTCATCAGTTCTATTCCCGAGCAGAAATGGTTGTTGTTGGTTTCCATAGCCACTGGCTGAAAGGAATTGATTTTATGGAGGCTTCATACAGTAAAGGGGTAATTTGTTATTTCTCTTTGGACACGTATTTAAGTTACAGATCTATCATTTTATTATTTAAAACTTTTGTGTTGTATGTGTTAGTGGTGGTATATGTTGATGCAACCAAAATTAAGTTACATACCATCTAAAGGGCTGGCATTGTTATTGAATTGGTGAAATACTTTTTTGGTTGAAGTGTAGGAGTATAGTAGCTATACATTCCCACTTGCAATATCTATTGTTTTGTCTGGCATGTATGAGGATGACTTGGATAATGTGGATAATATTGTGTATACTGGTCAAGAAGGAGCATGCTCTTCTTCTCTTTTACAAGTTTGTAGATATCCTGTTAATTTTACATTCTCCAATAACATGCAAGTGCAGTTTTCATCATGTGCCACTAGTTACAAGACAAGCCACAACTCTTTTGTTTCAAGATGTCTCTTTGAGAGAAACTCTTTGTTAACCTCCTCATTGTATGATTGGAGAGGATTCTCTCTCTCTCTCTCTCTCTCTCTCTCTCTCTCTCTCTCTCTCTCTCTAATAAATCAGCTCATTTGGCAAGCTCAAAGATACATGCTACACTTGATGTTACCCCTGCTGTTGAAGTCATCAATGATCTAGGACTGGATACTTTGACATTATTAGGTGTGGTTATTTTTATTTTTGTTTTGTGTTCACGTTTAATACTCTGTCAAATAACATTGGAAGTATGATATTTTTGTCAGATACTTGGTTTCTTCTTTGCTGGGATTGAGCTCAATCAATTTGGTTTGAGTAGAAATCTTACTAAAGTAACAATATGCAATGAACTTTTAGCCATGAATGTTTTCGTGTCTAATTCCAGGGCAATTTAGTCACAGACATAAAAAAACATGACTAAAACACTTTGAATTAGTCACGACAACCATGTTGTGACTATTGCATGAAATAGACACGACAGTTTTTGTAACTGATTTACATCTTTCAGCCACGAAAGCAGCAGTTTTAATAACGAAAACATGGAACTTCAGTTACAACAGTTTTCGTGACTGAATGTGACACATTCAGTCACGAAAGTGACAAAAATTTTGGATCTGACCTTCAGTCACGAACCGATACTTTTTTCTTGGCTAGGGATTTTCAGTGACGCACCTACTGTCACGGAGCTGTTACGACGTGTTTTGCGTAACTAAATGGATTTAGCGACGAAAAAATGGCCTTAAGTCACGAAAGGCCGTTGTCGCTGTAGGCCAGATTTCTTGTAGTGCCTCTATCCAAATCTACTAAGTAAGAAAAAGAGAGCACACATAACAAGACTCAAAATGTAAGAGATTTACTGACGCCTCTAGCCACTGTGGTAGTGGGTAACTCACCTTCCTAGCCTATGAATTTTGGACTGCTCCAATCACAACAGTCCTCCTCGCAAAGGCACAGCTCCACTACCATTGCAATGGTCTTCCTCACAAAGACAAATCACTTTCAAGCCTTTATTGCAACAAATCTCAAAGACTTACAGAGAGTGGTAAAATGATTGTATCTAAAGAAATATGAAGGTAAATAAATCTATGGGTTTCGCTCACAAAGTGGAGATATGAAGAACAAAAAAGCCCAATAACAAAATGGAGAAAAAACACAATAAAACTAAGAGAAAGTCAATCCATGATGAAAATATTAAATAAAAGGTTTTGGATTTGTTTTCTAAGGTCCCTAATTGAGATATGTTCCCTAACCCTAAACAAACTTAAGACTAATACGAAATTTAACTTATTGTTTTGAATCATAAAAATTGCTAACCTACAAAACTAACTAAACAATAGGTCATAATCGTGTTTTACAATGGATGCTACCTTTTATAAAGGTATCTATTCATTATTTAAATGTACATTTATATTTAATAAGGTACCTTTTGTACAAAAATGTGCCTTTATGAATATTGAATATATATTTTAATTACATATCTTTTTAAACTTACAGGTAGATTTAGTTATATTTAGTTTTCACTCAATCATTCAATCAAATTTGATTAATTCAATTTAACCCTTACATTCACAATATTAGATAGTATAAATGTTGCATATATTATGGAGGAGGTCAAGTTAAAGTTGGTTTGATATTCTTGATGATTGGAATGTTACTATCATCAAGAGAGATCGTTCTATTTTGGGAGACTTGCGATTTCCATAAAACTATGAATATCTGAGTGGGGAAAATACATATTAAGGACATAGAGTCAAACTCTTCCCTTGATTTATTTATTGATTTTTTTTATTATCTCTAATTTTTCTACTTATTATTGTATGTCATCAATTTTTATATATTATATTACTTGAATAAAATTTAATCATTTACATTTATGTATTATTTGGTTTATTATATAGTAATTATACACTAATTTTCCTAACAGATCATATGCATAGAACTTCGTATCTGGCTATTGGCATATTCTAGTTTGAACACACACAAAGGGGTTACTCTAATAAGAAATGGGACAATTCTCAAGTGAAACCCGGGTACTATAAGCTTTAAAGCCAGGCACATATTTATTAATAGCATAATTTTTACGTATAGTACTCCCTCATGTTTAGCGCGTTTCACACATTTGATCCTTTCTTTCTTTTTTTGATAGTTTAGTCCCACAACTTCAATATATATTGTATCATTTCGTCTCTTTCATATTTCAGTCACTCATATGTTAAAAAGTAACATATGAAGTGCACGTGGCAAGGGCATTTGGCGCCAATGACCACAAATTAAAGTACTAATGCTGCAATACATAAAAAAAACCCAAAGGACCAACATTGCAATCGGTCTAATACTTTTTTTTGGTAAAAAACATTGCTATTAAGCACAAAAAGCCCAAAAAAAAAAAGGGATTACACAAGGGATCTTCCCATAAGATCTAAGATGTAAGCATCACCAAGATCCTTGGGAAGACTTCCAAGGTTAAAGGAAGAAAACAAAAAATTACAATTGCAAGCAAGAGTCTTTTTAGCCAATAAGTCAGCAAACCGGTTTGAAGTTCTTGCATTCCAAGCAAGCTCCAAACCTTTAGACTTCAATAAGGATCTTATGCATAAAACTGACTCCTTAGTTTTCCAACCTGAAGGGTCTTTTGAAGACAGAATTTCATTAACAACAACCAAGGCATCTGAAGAGAAACTAATTTTATTCCAAGGCTTGCTTGCAGCCAAGGCAACAGCCCATTCAATGGTTTTCATCTCTGCTTCGAAAGCTGAAGGCAAAGGACAAAGCTTAGTGCAAGCCAAAACTAGAAGGCCATCTTCATCTCTCACCACCATGGCCATGGCTGCCATCCCATTCAATCAAGCCGCATCACAGTTAGCCTTCCACTATCCTTGCCTTGGAGGAGCCCACACTTCCTTAGTCTTTGGGTCCAAGAAAGATGAAAGGTATTAGAGGACACCTGCATCTTCCTGAACCGAGACCTCCAATCGGTCTAATACTTAAAGGACTATAAGTGACAACATATTATATACTTACCTATGGCAACATATTATATATTCACGTTCACTTTTTAACATATGAGTGATGGAAACATCAAAATGGATGAAACGGTTGGGCTCATTTAAGTCCTCACACATATTTTTAAATTTTAGGTGGAGTTATTGAGTTTTGAACTTCTGACCGTGAGGTCTTTGGCTCTGATACCATGTTGAATCACCACTGATACTAAAAGCTTAAGTTAATAGGATGTGGGCATTCATTACTTTTATATTTTATCTCTAATAAACACATACTAAAATTGTGGAACCAAACTGTAAAAAAAAAGTAAAGTGTGTAAAACACACTAAACATCAAAGACTATCTATATAAATAACACTTATTAATATATAGATATTGTTAGTCGTCCAGCTAATTAATGAAATTCCATAAATAAATGTTTTAAACGTGCTATACAAAGACTATCCATAAATAAATTCCATAAATAAATAAAAAAGTATAACGTAAAACGCACTAAACATCAAAGACTATCTATACAAATAACACATATTAATATATAGATATTGCTAGTCGTTCAGCTAATTAATGAAATTCCAAACCATGTTATAAATGAATGTTTTTAACGTTATATGTATATGCCATGAATTGCCAAGCTAATCTTGTATCCTAGTCCAACCACTCTATATATAATGTTTACAGCACTAAAAAAATGTGGGAGGCTAACTGGCTAGCTAGTTTTATCTTCGACGTGAGGCGCTATGTAATCTACGTGGCCTAGTTGTAGATAACTAATTCTATCTCTTTGACAAAAGCAAACAAAAGGCATAAAATTAATATAGAAGAAGACTGGTTTGTATTTTACCATGTCGTGACTTTGATGCAATGTAGATCCAAACATGGTTTTCTCGTGGACAAATTAAATATTCAATGATAGAGAGAAATAGAGAAGGTGAAGCTTGGAGAGGGCTGATTACTTTTGGCTTATAAATAGGACCTCTTCCTTTGCTGCAGATAGATGTGCTTCAGAGCTTGTGTTGTGTTTTGTAGTAGCTACTTGTTGCATTATTTAAGCTAATAGCTAGGCTGCAAATTCTCCTTTGAGAGCCACATAATATTCTTCTTTAACGTAAGATTTGTACTTCATGTGTGTGTGTGTTTAATCAGCATTAAATTTAGATATCAATGGCTGCGATTAAATCAAAAAGCCAATCTCCTTTGATAAAATATTTATATTTATCACTTCTTTCTTTTCTCATATATATGAATATACATTTTTTTTTATATATCTCTTACTTTTCATTTTTGGAGCACTTAAGATGTTCATCATGTATTTGAGAAAGAAAAAAAATAATTAGTTTTAAAACTAATTAATTAGTTATATATGCTATAGATAGGTAGGTCTTTATATATTTTGTTTTGTTTTGTTTTGTTTTATTTATTTTATTTTATTTTTTTGAATCTATAGTTATATATGCTATAGATAGGTAGTTCTTTACATATTGCAAATATACAATATATCTAATATATATATATATATATATCATTCAACAGAAGCAGACAAATTAAAGAATGAATTAGCATTAATTGTTGAATAAATTTATTGTATAAACCTTTTAGTTAATAAATTAATATGTATGTACCTACGTATGTATACATTTTGGAATATGCAGAGAATTAAGTTAAGAGAGTAGAAAAAATGGCAAGCCAGTCAGTATCCGAGGTGGCTATTCAAGGACTTAAGAAGCTTCTCAGGTTTTCCTTACAATTCTTTGGTCTCTCATCGTCTAAACAGTGTAGAAAATCTAACAAAATTAAGCGATCATATAAATTCCATTTCAACTTTCTGATTTTATTTATATTTATATATATTATATGGGTTGCAGTGAGAAGAAAGACTTGGATAATGAGGCAGCAGCTGCCAAAATTGAGAAGCTGACACTTGACTTGCAAGGCCAGAAATCTCATGCTTTTGACCCTGCAGTTGAAGCAATTAAAGATGGCTTCATTGACTTCAAGGTCAACCAATTTGAGTATGATAGCTAGACTGGCCTTACTTTATATCATAATTCTCATTAAAAATATATTTTAGTGGCACGTCTGAATCTGAAATTTTTTTAATAGTTTGTTTTTGTAATGACTGTTTTTAGATTTGTCATAAAAACATACTAGTAATGAATAGTTTTTTTTTTTTCCTTCAGGATATCCGGAAGGTTTTTTCATCAAAACTGTCACAAATAATTTGTTATCAGCAATAATTTTATCTCTAAAATAGAATGTCAGTAATAAAGTTATCGCTGATAACATGTTATCAATAATAATTTCAATGGAAAAAATCCTCAGAATATCCTGACCATAGATAAACCATATATATATATATATATATATATATATATATATATATATTCATCCTATGATGGATGGAGGTGTCCCTATTATGGTTGGTGGTTAGCTTCCAATTATATATAATTTATTGAACAGTCCTTCTATGGTCAGTACGTCCTGACCGTTTTATAGTTAAGATATCACTTATCAACTTTTGGATTGCTTCAATTGCTGAGATTTAATGAAGTCTTGGTAAATTACATGAATTTGGTTAAAACTTTAAACTTTAGGAAAGCAAAGTGAACCATGTTTGGGTTTATTTAAACCCCAAATACATTTTTATATCTCAACCCTTGAAGCAATCCAAATTCTGATAAGTACAACTTGACTATAAAACAGTTAAAACACGATGATCATAAAAGAAATGATTTATTGGATATATTATCCAAATTACATATAAAATGACATTAAATGCCAACTATAAGATTGGTGACATCTTCCATTACAAAATTTTACAGTAGCCCTACTACACATATTAAACCAATCGTTTTTGTCTTTATGGTCATAGCAAAGTAATATATATATTCAATTATGTGTAATTTATTTTTGGGTTGAATGTTGCAGAAAGTATCCAGAATTTTATAAAGACCTTGCCAAGAGCCAGAGCCCCAAGGTAGTATTGTTTGTTCTCAATATTATTTAGAAGTTAATAATATTATACTAATCAAATATTTGGATGCAGTTTCTTGTATTTGCCTGCTCAGACTCCAGAGTGTCCCCAACGTTTATCCTTAATTTCAAACCAGGGCAAGCCTTCATGGTCCGCAACATTGCTAATTTGGTTCCACCATTTAACCAGGTCCATTTTTAACCAAACAAATATCTTTTTCTTCATAATTACTATATTAATTGTATTAGCTCCACATATATATGGTTGGATCCATTTCCAATGGGTTTTAATTTTTTGAACCGATGACATTTTTTCCTTTCTGTTAATGGGCTTACACACATGACAGAGGAGTATTGTTGAATAATAAATTGTGCTAACGTGATACTAGATATAGTTGGACTCACTTTCTATCAATTTAAACATTTTATGCTCGTTTTGTAAATTACACATATAATATGTGTGATTATTCTTCTCTTTTTTTTTTCTTTTTCTTTTTTTTTGGGGCACAGCTAAGATACACAGGAGTTGGAGCAGCCATTGAATATGCTGTTTCAGTACTTAAGGTGAATATTGATTTTCATCATGTTTTTGTTTTTGGTAAAAAGAAGCTATATTATCATTGCTGACAAGAAAATGAAATTTTCAGGTGGAAAATATTTTGGTGATAGGACACAGTAGTTGTGGTGGTATAAAGAGGCTTATGGACCTTCCAGGGGATGGTTCTGTTAACTTGTAATACTTTTTCACACACAGAACTTGTAGCTTGTGAATTTTTAATTTTAATCGAAAATCTTCAGCAAAGCATGGAAAAATTAATGATTTAACCAACGAGTTTGGAAGCTAAAAGGGTATCCAAAATCAATAAACTTTGCTAATTATATATCCAAATTTGCAGTGACTTTGTTGATGAATGGGTACAAATTGGTTTACCTGCCAAGTCCAAGGTTATAGCACAGGGTGTGCCGACAGATCAAGAATGTGAGGCTTGTGAAAAGGTAAGCTAAGTGGCCAAAATAGTAAAACCCAACACTTTTTGTACTACTTCTGTATTAGGTTTTCACTTTCATGGTTTCAAAGAAGTTCTCTAACTATATAATTTTCTGCAGGAAGCAGTAAATCTGTCACTAGTAAACCTACAAACTTATCCTTATGTTCAAGAAAAAATCTCAGAGAAAAAACTTGCACTCAGAGGAGGTTACTATAACTTTGTCAATGGATCTTTTGAGCTGTGGGAGTTGAAAACCTGCATTTCACCCCCCATCATCATACATTGATCCCAATTATATGGGCTCCATTGGACAGCTTATACTGGCTTCCTTCGTAATAGAACTTCTATTATCAGTAATAGGGCGCAGTGGAGTTTGGTAGATGATTTCTGTGTGTATATATGTTTCATTGCTCGATTTCTTTAATCGATGTTTTTCGTATAAATGTACTGCCTCGGTGAATAAAGGCTAATAAATAAAGCAGAGCCAGATGAGCCCTTTTGTGTGCTTGCTCATGTATGTTAATTGTTTGTGAAAATTTCTATGTACCTTTTTTTTTTCCCCTTTATGAAGAAGAAGAAAATAGTAATTGAAGATTTTTAGGAGAAAATGAATTGTATTCCTTACTTTATAATGGTTACAAGACACCTATTTATACGTAAGAAATAATGTCAACTAAGGAAACTATGTATACTAAGGCTGTACAATGAAGGAATTAATAAGGAAATAATACCACAATCAAATCAACCTAAATAAGGAAAACATATATACTGGTCAACACTCCCCCTCAAGTTGGGTTGGTGCATAGATATTACACATACCCAACTTGAAAACTATTGTATGGAAAGACCTAGCACTAAGTCCCTTAGTAAATACATCAACAAGCTGGTTCTCTAATCTCACATAAGATAAGTGTAATGATCCATCTTCTATCTTCTCCTTTATGAAATGACGATCGATTTCTTTGTGTTTCGTTCGGTCATGCTGAACTGGATTTTCTGCTATACTGATGGTAGCTTTGTTATCATAGAATAAGGACAAAGTGTTCTTTCCTAATAACTTTAGTTACCTTAATAACTTCCTTAGCCAGAGAAGCTCACAAACTCCTTGAGCCATAGCCTTGTATTCTGCTTCAGCACTTGATCGAGCAACCACGCTCTGCTTCTTGCTTCTCCATGTGACTAAGTTTCCTCTCACATACATACAATAATTAGATGTTGATCTCCTATCATCTAGAGACCCAGCCTAGTATGCATATGTAAAAGCTTCTATATGAAGATGCCCATGCTTGGAGAACAAAAGTCCTTTTCTGGGTGCAGATTTCAGATACCGAAGGATGCGGAGAACTGCCTACCAATGCAAATCAAGAGGATCATGCATGAATTGACTAACCATGCTAACTGCATATGCAATGTCTAGTCTAGTATGTGAGAGATAAATCAACTTTCCAACCATTATTTGATATCTCCCCAAATCAACTGATGTACCTTCTCCTGTATGTAGTTTGTGATTGGACTCAATAGGAGATTTTGCAGGCTTGCATCCCAACATATCAATTTCTTCTAGAAGATCCAGAATATACTTCCTCTGAGAGATAAAGATTCCTTTTTATGATCTAACAACCTCTATCCCTAGGAAATATTGAAGCTTTCCTAGATCCTTGATCTCAAACTTTTGAGCCAGGAGTTTTTTGAGTCAAGTTATCTCTTCTATATCATCACCAGTTACTACAATATCATCGACATAAAATATGAGCAATGTGATCTTACCCTTACGATGCTTGATAAACAAGGTATGATCTGCATTACTCTGTCGATATCCAAAGGAGATCATGGCCTTTCTAAATCTTCCAAACCATGCCCTAGGAGACTACTTCAATCCATATAAGGCCTTTTTTAATCTACACACCTTGCCTTGTGTGATTGCATCATTGAATCCTGGTGGAATCTCCATGTACAATTCCTTCTAAATCTCCATGTAGGAATGCATTTTTAACATCAAACTACTGTAAATCCCAATCTAGATTAGTTGCACAAGACAACATAATTCTAATAGTGTTCATTTTAGCTACATGAGCAAATATCTCTTTGTAGTCTACACCATAAGTATGAGTAAAGCCTTTTGCCACCAGTTTAGCTTTGTACCAATCAATGGACCCATCAGCTTTGTGTTTTACAGTAAACACCCATTTGCATCCTACTGGTTTCTTCCAGAGGGAGGAGCCACAAGTTCCCAAGTCCTGTTTTTATCCAAAGCCTTCATCTCCTCAACCATTGCTCCCTTCCATTCTGGTTTTTGGTAAGCCTATTTTCTATCCTGTGGAATAGAAACAAAAGAAACAGACATGACAAAGGCTCTATAGAAAGAAGACAAGGAATCATAGGAAACAAAGTTAGATAAAGGATGTTGAGTACAAGACCTAGCACCTTTTCTAAGAGCAATAGGTAAGTCTAAATTGGAGCCAGGATTATCAGGCAAAGGACACTCACCACAAGATTCTTGTTCAGAAACTGAATTCGGAGACGATTCTTGACCCGGTAGAGGTTGTGCAATGGCTTTATCTTTCCGAGAGTATGTTTTTAAATCAGGCATATTTAATCTCCCATTATTACAGAGCTCCCCTTGATTTGAACCATCTAGTATGTGAACAAGCTCATTAAAGAGCATTGGAGGATTAGACATTACCTCTTCTACCTCATTCTCCCCCTGAAAAGGTAATGTGGGTGGACCAAAGTAAGATTCAGATTCTCTAAAGGTAACATCCATACTTACAAAATACTTCATAGTAGGAGGATGATAACACTTTTATCCCTTTTGAGTTGGAGAGTAGCCAACAAACACACACTTGATAGCTTTGGGATCTAACTTACCCGCATTTTGGGAATGGACAAAACAAACACATCCAAAAAACTTAAGAGGGACAAGATGTTTTACCTTGCAAAACTTCTGAAGGACTTTGAAAATCTAGAACTTTGAGGGCCATTCTATTGATAAGGTATGCAGCTAAAAGAATTGCATCACTCTAATAAGGTTTTGGAAGGTTCATGGTAAATATTAGAGATCGAGCTACCTCCAACAAATGCTTATTTTTCCGTTCTGCTACACCATTTTGAGCACTAGTATAAACACAACTAGTCTAGTGCAGTATCCCATGAGACTCCATATAGGTACGAAATCCACCATCCATGTATTCTGTATCATTATCTGTTCTTAAGATTTTGACTTTGGCATCAAATTAAGTACAAATCATTTTGTGGAAGTGTTGAAAACAAGAAAACACTTGATGCGGGGCATCGTAGGGTCATATTCTAGCATTGGAGCAAAAGATGATGACATCATCTTATCTAGTAAACCAGTGATGCATTCTCGAGTTAAGAAGATCAAAGAGAGAATGCTTGGATTTGTGAAGGGAATTATGGATAAAGATCTATTCAAGTTTCCAAATGACTTGAACACTTTTGCGAGGCCTAATGATCATTTAAGCATGATGTCCAAGCAAGGAATAAATGTGGTAATGATGCTCGGGAGTTGCGGAGACGAAACGACGTCATTTAAAAAAAACATCTTATAATGGCATTTTCGTAATTTAGTTATTTTCGGATTATAATGGCAGTTTCATAATTTAGCTATTTTCGCATTATAATGGCAGTTTTGTAATATTTGCTATTTTCATTTTTTAGGGTTAGTTTTCAGCCTTAGGATTACTTTCTTAATATTTAATGGTTTAGATTGATTCTTGATCTAACCCTAGTTCTTATATAAAGGGGGATCAATTCCTTTGTAAGAGAGATTTGAGTTTTTAATCAATTGAGAGAATTAATTTTCTTATTGCTCCCAGGAGTGTTCTTGCAAGGTGAGGAATCAATTTATTCTTCTTGTTGCATTAGGAGTTGAATTCTCTTATCAAAGTAGAAATACTTTGTGGCGATTATTCTTCTCTTTCCCTAGCCTTCTAATCCAAGTTTTTTAGATACAAGTTATCTAAGGATTTGGTAGGGCGGGTTTTTATTTCCAATTACTATTCAATATTTCTTGTGTGTTTGGGGTTTCGGATTCTTTAATCTTGGGGTTCCGCATCAATTCACTTTTGGATTTCAACAAATATACCCAGGTTAAACTGGTACAACAATCTATAAAGGTCACAAACCATATATAACCAGACAATGAAACAGTTCGGGTAAGTCCCCATACATAAGAGTGAATAGTCATAAAATGAACAAGACTTTTATTATTATGTGGAGAATAAGAGCTCTTATTATGTTTAGCAAACCCACAACCATTACAAAACAGAGAATCAAATTTAACTTTTTTAAATAAACTAGGATAAATTTTTTCCAAGATAAATGATGGGTGTCCTAATCTTCTATGCCTTTGAATTATTTCTTGATGGACACTAACAGAATCACCTAACAAAGTTTGATTTGAACCAGGTACTAGGCTACGGCCATACTCATCCAAGAGATACAAGCCATCGTGTAGTCTACCAGTGCCAATCATCTTCCATGTTTTCAAGTCTTGAAACACGCAATGGGTTTGGAAAAATTCAATTTTACAATCAAGAGCTTGGGTAAGTGAACTAACAGATAAAAGATTAACAGGAAAAGTGGGTACATGAAGAATTGAAGATAATTTAATATTAGGTGTGCAGTTAACATAACCTGTTCCAGATATAGGAGTAAAATATCCATGCAGTAAGAACATTTTCTTTTCTAGGGCAAGAGGAGTAAGAATGAAAAATGTTGGAAAAACCTGTCATGTGTCTGTTTGCTCCAGAGTCTATAACCCATGAACAGGTATCAAGATTGGCAAGAAATGCAGTACATGTTTTCACAAGTTGTGAGGAAGCAACAGAGGTTGATGGAGAGTCAAGCATAGACAGCGCCTGAGGTTATGTAGTTTCTCATTGGAAAAAATCTTACTGGAATTTGTCTCCTTAGGTGCCTCTGTAGTCTCAAAAAGATTTGCTTGTGCTCTCGAAAAGCTCGTATACTTTCCACCACGTCCCCTAGTTGGTCGACTATGCAATTTCTAGCACATCTTTTTAGTGTGTCTAGGTTTTCCACAATAATCACAATGCAGATGATCCTTATTTGATAATGTGTAATTGTTGGTCTTATTATGCTCACGAAAGGTATTTACAACCAATTCAGAATTCTCTACTGGAGCTGTGTATATCATGGAACTTCTTCTACTCTCTTTTTGCTGCACATAAGCATATGTTTGCCTTAAAATAGGCAAATGTTCTTTTCCTAGTACTTGAACTCTTATCTGGTCATATTCAATATTCAATCCGGCAAGGAAATCATATATACATTCCTTTTCCACCAATTTCTGAAACTTGATAGCATCAGCAGGACAAATAGCTTGGAAATTTTGATAGTAATCAAGCTCCTGCCATAGACCACTTAGTTCAGAAAAATATTGTGAAATAGTCATCTCACCTTGTTTTGTGCCATTGACTTTATTCCGAAGTTCATAAATTTGTGCATCATTGCCCATTTGAGAATAAGTATGAGACGCTGCTTCCTAGATCTTTGCAGTAGTATCAAGCAATAAGTATCATCGAGCAATATGGGGACTCATAGAGTTGATCAACCATGACATAACAAGGGAATTCTCTGACTCTCACTGATTATATTTTGCATCAGTTGGTTCAGGTCGTTTGTTTTCTCCATTAACATATCCATGAAATCCTCTCGCTTTGATGGACAGAAGGCAAGAACTTGACCAAGCAAGTTAATTAGATCCATCAAGCCTAATAAGACTAATTTGTAGGGAAGGGTTCTCACTATTTGGAGTTACTGGTTTGGCCATTTAAACAAAAAAATGAGAGGAATAGGAGAAACAAAGTCAAATCACCAAAAAAAAATAGAACCGTGACCAACAAAGGGTGGAACCTAGTTGGAAAGGAAGCCCAAGAAGGTCCGAGGACAATGGCGGAAAAAACAGTAGTGAAAGGACGATGCACGCACTCTCACGTGCCGAAGCGTGGATCGGAGCGGTAAAGACTTTGTCAGCGCATGTGGTCACTCGCGGTGGATGCTGACGGTGAAATTCCAGCGATGGTTGAGCATTCTTTTCGGACGGACGATGAGAAAAAAAAAACACCTTTCAAGGAAGATTTGAATTTGGTTTCTCACAAGTTCTTACAGAAGAAAAAAATAGCTCAAGGAGAAAACACTCAACCAAAAACAGCTATAGCTCTGATACCATGAAGATTTTTAGGAGAAAAGGAATTGTGTTTCTCAATCTTACTTTACAATGGTTACAAGACACCTATTTATACATAAGAAATATTGTAAACTAAGAAAACTATACAATTAAGGAAATCCTACAATTAAGGTTGTACAATCAAAATTAGTAAGGAAATAATACCACAATCAAATCAACCTAAATAAAGAAAACATATATACTCGTCAACAGTAATAAATGAAGAAGAGCCAGCCCTTTTGTGCTGGCTTTTGGATGTTTATTTGTGTTGCTCTCTATATTATATGCCTTGCTCAGTATATTCTTTTGGTACCTCTTTCTGCAGTCCCCAAGCATATACAGTTGAAAGTTTACTGAAAACAAATCAAGTGCATGTAGATAGTTGCAGGTTAGCTCTCAGAAAAATGAGAATATGCAGGTTTTTTATTTTTATTTTATAGGAATCTATCTGGAAATATGACAAACAAAGAAAATAATTCAAATTTTTTACTGTAAATCAATGATGGCAAGCAACAAATAAGGTACTTTCTGACCCAGAAAAATAACTTAGGAAAAAAGAAAGAAATTTACACTTCATACAAGTCAATAAAATGAAATGTCAAAAAAAAGAAAATAGAAATTCGTTTCTTAAGTTTCCTTTTTCCTGCTAGATTTTTGCAGCCTATTTGGTAAGCTATGTTTATGGTGGGGCATTGTGGAGTACATAATTTTTCCTTAATGTAGCAAATTATGTTCAGAAAGAAGAAAGGAAAAACACAATTATGGGCTCCATATTAGTTGAGGGTAATGTAAGTAGTGGAACTCCAAAAACATGACCATTTTGGACCACCACAAGGCATAGAAAAAGAAATGATATGTGCTGTTTTTATAGGGAGAGACTCTTTCAGGGTACGGCCCAATAAAAAATATATTTTACAAAGAAATAGAAGCAGGTCATGGTTTTAAAAATCCACAGCAAGTCCAAAGTTTAATTTAGGTAAATCAACCTCTTTTTCAAGAAGAAGACTTTGAAAGAATTGAAAGTTACTCTTCAGAGTCTGACATGTGCCTTTGTCTTTGAGACCATTTGAAGAACTCTCATTCTCATTCTGATGCACAAAATTTTATAAAAAAATAAAGCAGAGAAGCATTTCTGATTATTAATAATGAAAGTTTTACCTAATATGATGAATCCTTTCTCCTTATTACGGTTGGGAAAGAAATTGGAATTTGAGCAGCGAGTAATTCAAATATTGGTCTTAATTAATAATGTAAACTGTATATGATCCTCAATGTGATTGAATCATTTTCAAGGTTGGGTTATGCTATAGTTAATTTCATTGACAAGACAAGAAAATCAACTACATATTTAATTCTTTAATTTATCCCCATTTGACATCAGGGTCTCATGCATTTTTTAATAAAAATAGTAAATATGAAAATTTTATACATTCACATTGTAACAAAGTACATAGCAAAACAGTTTAATCATCATGAATTATAGACTTGTGTACTTTCATGCTAGAAACCACTAATAGCCTCTCATTAATGCTCAACANTTGAGAAACATTATTTGATATGGAAATCCAATAAAGCCCATGCTTTTTTACATCAGTTTTATGTACTGTATATTCAAGAACCACTTTCAAGTTGAGACCATTTGAAAGAATTGTAAGGTTCTATTCAGAGTCTGACATGTGCCTTTGTCTTTGAGACCATTTGAAGAACTCTCATTCTCATTCTGATGCACAAAAGCAGAGAAGCATTTCTGATACATATGTAATGAAAGTTTTATCTAATATGATGAATCCCTTCTCCTTATTACGGTTGGAGAAAAAATTGGAATTAATTTGAGCAGCGAGTAATTCAAATATTGGTCTTAATTTAATAATGTAAACTATATATGATCCTCAATGTGATTGAAGCATTTTCAAGGTTGGGTTATGCAATAGTTAATTTTATAGACAACATGATGATCAGACAAGAAAATCAACTACATATTTAATTCTTTAATTTTATCCCCATTTGACATCAGGGTCTCATGCATTTTTTAATAAAAGTAGAAAATATAAAAATTCTATATATTCATATTGTAACAAAGTATATCGCAAAACAGTTTAATCATCATGAATTATAGACTTGTGTACTTTCATGCTAGAAACCACTAATAGCCTCTCATTAATGCTCAACAATTTATCTGCAATTTGATTGCATCTTGTTACTTTATTCATTAAGTGGGGAATATTCAGGCTTTCATGGGAGATTCACTCTGTTGCCAGCTGTATTACTTTCATGTGTTTTTCTCCAAGAATGGAGAGGTGCATATGCGTGTTTAATTTTTTCATCAATAATTTTCTGTCCATAATTTATCTAGAATTTTTTATCTATAATTTATTTTGAACAATGCACATTCATAAATAAATAGATCTGTGAATTTTTTATTACACTTATCTATTTTTANTTTATAGATTCGCATAATTTTGAATAAATTCTAAACAAAAAATCATTGATAAAATATATATATATATATATATTTGCTACAGTGGGTGTTTGTCTCCCACCATAATGTGGGTGCCTAAAAATTTACACTTATCCTTCCAAGTATAGGTGCATACAAAAAAATTACATGTTTGTCATTTTAAAGATAAACATGTAAATTTTTCAAAAATCCACATATAGACGTTAATTGTAGCAAAATTATATATATATATATAATTAATCTTTCAGACTCCACCAAACAATTTATGTTAGCGACACTGTAATTTATTACTGCAATTAGGATGTTAAGCGCCCAACATAAGTTGTACAATGGAGCCTAGTAAATGATTATGTGCATGTAAGAATGTAAGTGCATAATGTATGCAAATTACAAGACAACAATGAAAAATAAGAAAATAAAAACAAATTAAGAAAAGAAATTCATTAAGAAGTACAGATGATGGCTAAGTTAGACTACCTAGGAAAGAGCTTTGCAAAATATTACGATCAAAATCATTAGAAATGCAAAATATTGCAAAATATTACGATCAAAATCATTAGAAATGCAAAATATTAAGGAACAGTTTTCTGTTTGTTTTCCTTTTTTATGCTTGCTTTTTGGGTTTTTGGTTTCTATCTGTTGGGTATATATTCTGCTTTCTTTAAAAATCATAGAGGAAGAATTGAAAGATGTAGAAATGGATGACATAGATACTTTTGCAGATTTTGAAGCTGTAAAAAGCAGTTCTATACCATATAACACATCAGTAGTGCTCTCCTTTGGAAGCTTGCCATCTACCACTTTTCCTTTCCAGTCATGGGGACTACTTGAATTATTTTGTGAGATATATATACATACATATATATATATATATAATTTCTGTAGTGAATTTTTTTTTATTCGAAAGTTTTATAGAAAATTCTAAAAAATAATATTTTTTATATATTAAATTTTTAAACAATATTACTAGTTATAAACAATGTCATTCGTTATGAACAATGCTACTTATTATAAATAAAATGTTATACAATATGGACTAATATTTTTCGTTATAACAATATTATTCATTATAGATAAATGTTACTTACTATAGACAAATTATTACTTAAAAATAATATTATTAGCTATGAAACTTTTTAGATTTACTATAGTTTAATGCTATATATATCATTTGGGTGATATACGTCTTTATCGAGAAAAACTGACATACAACGGTAGCGCTACGTTATTCTTTATTATTGTCATTCATTATGTACCATATAAATTATGTACCATATAAATTCAATCATATGTAATCATAAGTAACATCATGTAATCAGTGATAGTCAGAGCATATGAGTCCTGCAAAATATTTATTGACTATTCATTTATGAGCAGTAAATTGTACTACATCTTCCGTACAAAAATTGTATATAAGTTTTTCCCCAATCGGTGAGTGTTTTTGTGGACAATATCTGGCTCCATAATAAATCTTTTTGTTTCCTTCAGACTATACTGTGATGCCAATTTCTTCCTGCAAAGTTATATACATAGTTTTACAGCAAATTGACCCAGAGCTGCACAATGATATCTAACAAGGCATTAATATGATTGTGAAGAAGAAAAAGAATTTGTCCATGAAAATTTCAGAACTATTGTTTTGACTCGTTAACATGTAAATATTGTCCTGCATATTTTCACCACTTTGTATTTTGAACATGATTTGGACGACGTCAGTAAAAATAGTTCTATAAACGAGTGAAAGGAAAAGTATATAAATAAATGAAGAGGGCAACCCACAAATCAAAAAAGGCCTTAAGGGAGTATTTTTTTTTGTTTTCTTGTTTTTTAAGGTCAATCAAGGAAATCACCTGAAAATTGGGTCAGATGATTCATTCATCCATTGACCAGTTTTGAAGTCGCTAAGTTCCAAGGACTAGACTTATCAAGATTGAAGGACACAGTGCCTTGTGGAAAAGCCAAATGCTAGAGGGAGTTGCCAAACAATGACAAAAGAGAGAAGCTTACAAATTACAACTACTACCCACAGAGAAACTGCATTATAACAGCTCTGTTTTCATAGAGTTAATCTCATTAAATGTCTTTTTTGTTTCTTTTGGCTCTGAAAGTTTCTTGACATCCACAGTCGCTGACTTGTATAGAAACACCAAGTACGTACAGATTTGAGGCACCATTGTTTTCCTCCTCCGTTTCATCTCTGAAACTTTGTCTATTTTGCATTTCAAATTTCCAAATTAAATCCCACAAATTCTTATTGATTTATTCAATACAAAAGTACAATATATATATCTGTGTGTGTGTGTATATATGCATACATATAAAGCTATTGGTTTTCACTAGGTCAATCACTTAATGAGGCTTCCTACATTTTAAAGAATAGGTTTTTGCTTATGGAATAGAAAAAATCTTGTCCTCATTTGTTTTACAGCAAAAACTTACAGCAACGTCAAGAAATAATCCATATAATAAATGAATAATTAGGTGCAAATAAAGCATAATTTAAAGAATGTTCCAAAAAACAATTCTAACAAAATACAAAGACTAAGCAAAACGAAAAGACCAACCGTTAGTGCATGACAACTCAGGATTCATGCCCGGGTTTGTCTTCACGATCCGAACAAATATCAAACTACGTACCTACCATGAAACCCTTTGCCTTATTAAACTATAGCAAATACATAATAGACCTCAAGTTAAAAGTAATAATAAAACCATTGTAACTTTATTTACTAGCACAAAACATAATTTAACATGCCCACCTCAAACTTTGGTATGTTTCTCCTTGTTCCTCCTTCAATTGCAAGTACGGCTAAAAATGCTAATGCAGGTCCTTTAATGTCCACTGGAAAATTCTGGAACGACAATGGATAAAAGGAAACCATAAAATATATTGTTTGATTATTATAGAAAATCATATACAAGTTGACTTAACAAACACGAATGTACACACAGTGTGTCACAATCAGGGTTTGACCCGGATGTTTTTGTTGGTGGTTTAGCCAAATGTGGAGACACTGAGTCTGCTCAAAAAGTCTTTTATAGATACCAGTTTGAGATTTGGTCTCTTGGAATGCTCTAATATTGGGGCATGCTCAGAATGAATGTCCAAATGAAACTTTTAGAGGCATTCCGAGATATGCAATCTGAACTAATCCAACCCAATATTGTGACATGTTCATGTATTCTTTTAGTCTGTGCCCTATTGTCAGCCATGATCATTTGCAAGTACGTTCAAGGTTACCTATTACGGCAGGGTTTTGATTCAAATGTTCTAATTAGCAATTGTCTTATAACAACTTGTGCAAAATGCGGAGACATAAACAGCTCATGGGCTATCTTTGAGAAAATGACTGAGAGGAACGAAGCATCGTGTAATTCAATTCTGCTGGGGTTAGGAATGTATGGCCATTCCACTAATTTCTACCATTTTCCTGACTGCAGGGATTGTAGCAATAATTCAACTAAAATCAATCTACTGCTTGGCTAACAAACAAAAAATGGGAAAGGGTTGCATTTTGATGATTATTAAATTGCTTGTTGCTGCCACTTGGATAGTGGTAAAACAACTTCTAGAGGCTATCATCCCAAAAAAGTAAAAATTAAAATAATAATAATAATAAACCCTACCTTCTAAAGGCATTATGCATTTATGTTAATATGATATTGTTGATATTCTGTGTCTCTCATCATGAAATGAAAAACTACTAAAAGTGTAAAAAGAATACAAATAAATTGCAGCAACTGAAATTTCATGGTTCTTAATATAAATCAAAAGTGTACACTATCTAAAGAAATATGTCATTCAGTATTAGTCAGTACAGTGTAAACAAATATACAGATCTTGAATGGTGAAATATATATATATATATATATATATATATATAACGGCAGAAAAACCATGTTTTACAACTCTTTCTTAAAATCGTGAGATATAGAATAACTTATTACCTTTTTGACCAATATGATAGGGTTAAACAAAATTATACAAAACAAAACCCCACCCATGGTCATTTTCATTCACCCTCCACAACAAGAATCTAATGAACAATCAACCATCAACTATATCTTCATTATTTTGTTTCTTTTTCTTTGTTCATTTTCTTTTAAATCTTGGCTTGCTCTTCAATAGTGATATGATACAAAATAATTAATTCCTGAATGTGAAAACCAATTTTATTATAACTTAATACCATCATTCTTTATTCCATGTGAGTTGGAATCAAGGACAGTGACCTAGTTTTTCTGTTTCTAACTCTTCCTGCTTCTCTCAGTAACTCTGCCAACCTTCTTTTCTCATCATCCACATCAGGATTTGCAGTCCCTAGTTTTTCCTCCCTCATGCCAACAACGTACTCTTAAGACTTCAATCGCTGAAATCCAAAAGTATTAAGAAAAATGAAATCGAGGAACTTGTACATATAGATAAAGTCTTACTAGGAATTCATAATTTAAGAAAACGAAATATCCATAACTTAACCTTTGCATTAGGATATGCAGAACACTTGTTTCTGTATAAAGGTCAAAGAGAAGAAATATATATATTTCTAAAATTTTGCATCTTAAACATTTCACTTGGAACAAATTCAGTGCCGAAGCACAAATGTAAAGCAGCTATCATCCCCCCACGTTAGATAGAACTCTACCAGCTAGCATCGCAACAGAGCCATATTGAACCAGACTAATTTGATTATTTGCAGAAACAATTGGATTGAAATGCATACAAGCAAGATATCATGCTGAAGAAAGAAATAAGAGACTCATAGAGAGTCCATACCTGCCAACTGCATCATATGTGCCAGCCAGGTTGCTATATACCCCAAGTGTGTCAGGGTGATATGGTCCACACTCTTGTTCCAAAATGTTCCTTGCTTCTTCAAACAATTCTGCAGCCTCGTTGATAGCGTAGCACTGTACACAGGCAAGCCCCATTTGGTTTAGAGCAATTCCAAAGAAGGCAGATATCTTCTCTCCACTTGCCTGGAGTTTTGAAATGGCAATCTTGAAGGAGCTGTAAGATTCAGAAAAATTCCCCAGCATCATTGTATATGTTTAACGCCTTGTGTAGCAACTTGATTGCCTGCTCAAGCTCATCCATTGATTCATAGATAGCAGAAACATCAGTGAGCCCACTAGCTATCTCCTCTGGAGGAATTCCAGGAACAGGCTTCTCATAAATTCGGAGATCTAACAGTAAGATTTCGATTCCCTCAATTTTCCTGTCCTGTTGTACAAATCAGCTAGATGGATGAAAACTGAACCAACAGATGGATGGCTTCAGATGGCTTCAGCTGCTTCTGGCATTAGAACTGGGGGCGGCTGGGGAGGAACCCATGTGCGCTGAACTGGTCGGGCATTGGTCCGTGCACCATAAGACCCATCTTCATTTTCAATCTCGGTGATTCTTACATTTTTCTGTTGCCACCAAGGCACTGAACTATCTCCATTTGACTGACAGAAAGACCCCTTGTCTTGTACCTTGGTATTAGGTCTTCATTGCTTCCTTGAGACTCCAGAAACTGGTTTGAGTTGATTTGGTCCGACTAACCTCCCAAGGCTACTCGGAAGAATAAGAAATAATCAGTTTTTTTTTTTAATGAAACGAAGAAAATTGAGATATTTTTATTTATTTGGTTACATTTTTATCCTAAGAACAAATAAACCAAGAAATTTGAAGAAAAAAAATTCTCGTAAGCCAACCTTGGATCGAGGTGCTAAGCGAGGATTTGATGGTTGCTGATTAGGGTTAGGGGGTAATTCATTAATGTCCTGCAAATTGATGCAGAATAACAGCGAATTAGCATTAACTCACAAAGAAGCTGGATCAATACAAAGGCTAGACGTAGTTTTTACTCTTATATTAGGTGGTCTCTCCCCTCTTTGCACCATAGCCATAATCTGCAACATCACAATGGATATTAAATAAGAAGGCACAAAACCCAAAGCAAACAGTGTAATTGCAGAGCAGTGATAACAGTCCTCTTAACTTTACAATGCATCAAAACATGAAATCAAACCATAGTAAATTACATGGTCCAAAAAGTGCCTTCTTCCTTGGACTGATTAAGGAACATAAAAGGGATAGCTCTCAAGGACAGACTCATATGGTAACAGTAAACATTACTTCCCCAGAAAACATTACTAAGCAAAAAAGAACTATAGAATTACTTACTTCCATATAAGACTTGTAATTATACGTCACACATTTTTATAAATGTTATTAATTTTAAATAATTTAGATTGAGACTTTTAGGAATAACAACCTGAGCATGAGTCATAGTCTGCCTTACCATTCACATATGATTTCTGTAAAATATATTTAAGCGAGTAAGAACCCAACACTTGGAATATGAGTCATAGACTAATTTGAAGATTATATTTTAATTATACCTAATTTTCGCTCACCTGTGAATTTGAGACTGTGATTTGACGGTCATCTTGATCAATGTAAGTTCTTGCAGGGGCACTCGTCGCCCCTGATAATTAGGCAGAAAGAAAGGATCATGAGCCCCTTCTTCTCAAGAAAAGATCGTCTATACATAGCTGGCGATCCCCTAACTTTTGGGTGTGAAAGGAATTTCACAGCATTTTGCACTTGTTCTTCTCGGATTGGTTCTGAGTTCACAAAAACGTATGTCGAAGAATTTGGTTTAGTTGCCTCTGCCTGGGCATTTGTCTGATTCGCATTTTTTGGTTCTGTAAGCGCCGCTATTGAATTTGAAAAACAGTATGATCATCTTAAATATAAAAAAAAAAAAAAAAAAAAAAAAAAAAAAAAAATTGTATAACCATAAACATCAAATTATAATCTTAATGTCACTCTAGAATAATCAATGTCACTATTTACCAAAAAAACATTCAATGTCACTAGAACGAAATCTTCACTAAAATCAATGAAGCTGACCCTGACAAGAGAACAAAACTTTTGGAAGCTCTCCTATTTACAGTATGATGCAGAAGAAAACATAGTTAAAGTCAATAAACTATTATACAGGCTCTTTCTAGTAGTCACAATCAACTCAAGATTGATTTTTGGCTCTGGAGTATGTTTTTATGTTGGTGATTAATAGGGTTATTATCAAGAGAAATCATTGTATTTTGGAAGATTTGCAATTTCCATAAAACCATGAATAACTAAGTGGGACAAAATTCGTATTAAAGACATAGAGTCAAACTCTACCCTCAATCTATTTATTGGTTTTTTTATTTATTTATATTTTATTTTNCGTATTAAAGACATAGAGTCAAACTCTACCCTCAATCTATTTATTGGTTTTTTTATTTTATTTTTTTATAATCTCTAGTTTTTCAACTTATTATTTTTTGTCATCAATTTTTATATATTTTATTACTTGAATAAAGTTTAATCATTTTATATTTATGTATTATTTGGTTTAGTATATAGTAATTACACACTAATTTTAATAACAGATCATTTGTATAGAACTTCATATCTAGTTATTTGCATATTCTAGTTTTTTTTTTTTTTGATGATAACATAACCTGCATTAAAAGCCCAAAAGAGAGAACAAAAACAACACTAGCAGGAAGCACAAGGCTCCTCAGCTAGGCAAATTCCCTTAATCGTAGGCTGCAAAATATCAGAAACTAAATTATTACAGGAAAAAGAAAATTTTAGCTTGATTGAAAGCTTTGCAATGGAGTCAGCAAGTCTGTTGAAGTCCCGTTTCGTCCACTTCAAAATCCACTCCTCCCTTTGGAACCTTTGCTTGAGAAGTAAGATGTTGCTTCTATTTTCCCATATTTTTGACTCCTCCGGATCCAGAATTTGATTCACAACCTTGCGCGTCACACCTTCACTCGATGTTCCCCCAATCCTTGTTTGCAATAATGTCAGTAGCCCAAACCAAGGCCTTTATTTCGGCCTCTTCAGGGTCTGTAGCATCTGCTAGAGTCGACATCAGGAGGATCAGCTTACCTCTATGATCTCTAGCAGCAAAAGCCATACTCCTCTTCTCTTTGTCAATCGCAGCATCCACGTTAATAACTATTGTATTGGTTCCTGCAGGTTTCCAAGTAGAAATTGTTGTAGCACTTTCCATTGACTGACTGCCATCCTGTCTATTCTGAGAATGACTTCCCCCTAACAGTTTGGAAGAGTGCTCATGCACAAATCCTTCCCATCCCGAGATAACTTCCTTGATGTTGCAAAAATTGTTATGTAGTTTAGAGTTTCTAGCCTTCCAAACCGCATCAAAAAGACCAGCCATGATCAAAATAAATAAATCCTAGCTTGTTTAGTGATTCCAACCCCGGGATCCTTCTATTCCCAAACAAGCAATCCATAAGCTCTTCCAAGCTCTCTCCCTCAAGCTGCTCCATTCTTATCCCCCAATGGCTTCCAAAGGCAACCGCCCTCACAAAACTGCAATGTTTAAAAAGATGGATTTCGGTTTCAGGGGCCTCCATGCATAGAATACAATCCTTCTCACCCTTTTTAGTTCTCTCCATATTCCTTCCCTTGTCAGTAAAGCTTTTGCAAAAAGTCTCCATGGAGGTTTGAATTCCATAGGGCCTTCCACCGTAGATTGCTTCCAATAGTATTCTCTTGTTTGTGGACTCTATATGCACTCTTGACCGAGAAGAGGCCATTTTTATTTCCTGTCCATAAAAGTTTATTTTCCGTTGCTATAGTGGACAGATTAATTTTACTGACTTCCAACACCGAATCCGGGCTGAACATTCCCTCCAGAGCATCTAACTTCGACGTTCTATTATCACAGTTAATTAAATCAGCCACCTTGTATAGATCAAAACCTTCCCAATCTTCTTTGGCAATTGGTTTTTTGTTTAGATACCAAGGTATCCAGGGGTCAGTCCAAATGTTAACATCAAACCCTTCACCCAAATGGAAACAAGACCCTTTATCCACAATGTCTCGGGCTTTTAGGATGCTTTCTTTAAACTTTTGAGTTTCCTGTTTTCTGTTTTACAGCAAAGGAGTCCCTTCCTAGATACTTGGCTCTCATAATATCGGTCCACAAACTCTTTTCTTTGGAAGCTAGGAGCCATCCCAATTTAGCTAGGAGGGCAAGATTTATGTCGCTGAATTTTCGGAATTCCAAACCTCCAATATCTTTTGGTCTACAAATGTAATCCCAGTTCTGAAAAGCAAGATACCTGTTTGTTTTTGCTCCCCACCAGAATTTTTTCACCATCGAGTCCACCTCATTACAAATCCCCACTGGGATTCTAGAGGTTGCCATAGTGTAAACCGGGAGAGCAAGAACAACTGATTTTATGAGTGTTGCTTTGCTTGCTTTTGAGAGAAGTTGAGATTGCCATCCTTCCAGTCTATGTTGGACTCGTTCCTTTATTTTCCTGTAAACTCTTGAAAGATTTTTGCCCATGATCAGGTGGTTGCATAGATACACCGCATCAGTCCCCATCTCTTGCACACCAAGCAATAGCTTAATCTCCTTTCTAGTTTTTCTATCTGTGTTTTTTGAGATAAGGATGTTTGATTTTTCTTTGCTTGTCTCTTGTCCAGACCACTGACAGTAGGTATTCAAACAAGCTGCAACTGCCTCTGCATTTCCTTTAGAAGCCTTGCAAGATATCATGAGGTCATTGGCATAGAGTAAATGTGTGACTGCTGCCGCGCTTCTACTGATCTTAATGCCCTGTAAATTTTTGTTTTTCTCTAGAAGACGTGTTAGGATCTCCTCACTAAGGATAAAAAGGAAAGGGGATAGAGGATCCCCTTGTCTCAAACCCCTTCTCGAGGTGAATTTTTCAGCTTTGCTGCCATTGATCAGAAGTTCGTATTCCACGGAGCTGATAAAATTGAATATGAGAAATCTAAAATCCCTAGAGAATCCCCAAGCTTTCAGAGCTTTGTTGATGAAACTCCATTCAAGTTTATCGTAGGCCTTCATCATGTCGAGCTTGATCAGCATTAGACCATTTTTCCCTTTGTGTTTCTTTAGTTGCAAAATCCCAGCTTCTTGCAAATACCCTCAATTTTTCCTTCCCTGCATTTTGTTTCCACACACCTCTCTGATCCTCTGCATTTTGTTTCAAACCCCTTCTCAATTTTACTTCTCAGAAATGCCCTTCTCTTCCAAATACTTCTCCCCCCCCCCCGATTTTTTAGAATCAAACAAAACTTCATTTAAATCCCCTATAATAATCAAAGAACCATTCCAATCATTAACATCACTTTCCATTTGGCTCCAAAACTTCATTTTCTCTCTATTGTAGGGAGTGCCATGACAGAAATAGGCTTTGCATACATCCAAGCCTTCCTCTTCCCTGAATTCCCCTCAAATAACCCCGTCGCTTGTCCATAGAATTTTCAAAGGCAAATCCTCAGTCCACATCAGCACCAAACCTCGTGCAAGCCCTTTTGCATCCAATGAAACATAGTTGCAAAATCCCAGCTTCTTGCAAATACCCTCAATTTTTCCTTCCCTGCATTTTTTTCCCTGCATTTTTCCCTTTGTGTTTCTTTTAGTGGTTATCATTCTCACACACCTCTCTGATCCTCTGTTTCCCAGGTACCTCTGAATAGCCTCTGTCATACTTGTACTCTATGGATTTTTGCAGTGATCTACCACTAGCTGCTAGGTTTGACTGTTCGACTTCAAACTCCGTCGGATTCATGAAATTCAAGTTTTCGGTATGTTAAGCCTGTAGCCAAGGGCCATACAACTTTGAAGTGATCCCCTGAGCTGTTGAGACCATTGCCGAAAAATCCAACTGGCACCTCCCTGTAACTTGGTTCAAAAATCCACAGATGTAACAAAAATCAGATAGCCGCTCATATTTGAATTGGATCCAAAACTCGTCTCCGTTATTACGTTCTTGGAAAAACCCGGCAGAAATTCGGCTCTCCACATCAATGTCCACTCTGAATTTCAGAAATCTCTGTGCCATCACATTGCGTCGGTTTATCGATTTTGGTTTAATCTTCCCTATTTTGCTTCCAATCATCGTTACGGTTCCTTCATGCAAATAGATCGGCGGTAGTCCATGTATTTGAGCAATAAATGTGATTGTTTGAAAGGATACGGAAGACATTAGGATGTCCTCTGGCCATTCTTTCAGAATAATGTGTGAGCCATTAAAGGACCACGGCCTTCCTTTGAAGGTCCAGTCCCTATCTTCCTTAGAACCAAAGGTGAACTTAAAAATGTTCACACCCACCTTTTCTACCTGTATTTTTATTTTTGATCTCCAGATTTTGGTCACCGTTTCCACTAATATGTATCTGCTTAAAGTCCTGGATGTTATAATTTTTCCCAGAAGAATGTTTTCTGAAGCTCTCCTTTGTTCTTCTCCTCAGGGTTGTAGATTTAGAGACCGAAGTGACTCCTGTAGATTTAGAATTTTCCCTTGTATATTCTCCATTCTTTGGTTGGGAGGAGTTGTAAAGATGCTATATGGCAATTAGAAGAATAAGATCTTCGGTTTGGAATAGATGGCAAACTTCCTTGAGCTTCAGGCAGTCACCATAGTTTTTTTAACCCAATCGCTATCATAAAATACAAGCTCTTCTGCATATTCTAGTTTGAATACACACAAAGGGGTTACTTTAATAAGAAATGATAAGGGTACTATAAGCTTTAAAGTCATGCACATATTTATTAATTGCAACATCCCATTTAAGAAAATACTACAATATTTTCAAAGTTGACCAAGTTTGACCATGAGTGGGCCCATGGTTGACTTTTTGTGCGGATATGTTTTGGCTTTGATGGTGGTACCGTTGTGTAGAGCTAATCAATACAAGTTCGTAGACTGGTAGTATGCTTGATTCGAGGCTAAGACTGTAAAGTTATGGTTAAATAAGTGTGAGGGGCATTTTGGTAATTTTGCAAGGCTAACATTAAAAGAGTGAAATGGCCAAATTGCCCTTACCTCATCTTTTTAAATATAATCCAGAAATGTCTGGAGAGAGAGAACCCCCCCCCCCCCGACATCGGCTTCCCCGCGTAGCCCATCACAGCGCCTTCCCTCCTTCACCGGCAACGGCCATTTTCCGGTCAAACCGGGCCAGAAATTGCCCGAGACTTGGAGCCAGTGGCCTCCTTTACCTACCCATGCCGGTGACAGCCCCTGGAGCAGCCCAGTTTGCCGGAAAACATGATAAACCCGGTCAGCCTCTTGTCTGCGATTGCTGGATTGCGGCAAGAAATCGGCCAACCCACCACCCGAGAAAGGTTGCCCAGACCTTTCTCTACCTTTTCCCTCCAATTTCTGGTTGGGAAACATTGTGGATCGCCAAAAAACTTGAACAAACCTGCGAATGTGTTCTCCTCCGGTCGCCGGATCCCGGCGGTTTCCGGTTACGGGCTTGGTTCTCTGCCCTTATTTTGGACCTCCTGAAGCCGAATTTACCATCCTTTCTTCCCGAATTCTTCTCAGTTGAGCAGTACGAAGAAGTGGTGTTCGGCCGTGACTTTCCGGCCATTTTTCAGCCATCACCGGCGGCAATCAGACAAGATAAGTTGTTGATTATTTGCTACACTTCTCAAGCTTCAGTTTGATATATGATTTGCATATTTAGTTGAGTGATGGAATATTTGTTAAGTTGTTAATAATTCTATAGCAATTAAATTACTGTAACTGTGAGGAGCTAATTTCAGTTTATATGAATAGATATAGCATACGAGGGTGTGACCGTGGGAAAGTCTGGAGAAAATGTAGGAATTGTTGTTATTTGGGCATTTGAATTATATATAGATTGTATGAAATTCAGTTTTATATATAATTATATACTGTGTGTTATGGATTAATTGCACATTTCAAGTTCTGTTGCATGTGAATAGTTAAAAGTTGAATAGTTGGCATGATATTCATGTTTAAGTGCTTATAATTATGAAATATTTGATTTTGGATTTCTTTAAAAGTGATTTTGCTATTGAAATTATGATCGGTTGCCGATGTGAGATAACTTGGGTTTGTGATTTATACTCTGAGTAGAGTGACTTGCTTGTGGTTTTAGAGTGTGAAATGTTTTGTGTTGCTTCTAGCTTTGGAATGAGTTGGCATGCTGGGATTATAATGATTTGATTGTGACTATAATTGAACTTTGTGTTTATTGATAACGGTTATGGAATATATTATATGTTTGTTTTTCTTTTACTTGGTGATTTTGCAACTGATTGTTATTGATGATATGGAAATTGTGGAAATTGTGGAATACATATGGAAAAGATGTATAGTGATGTGGATGAGGATGGTTACGATGTTGATGAAGGTACCCTCGGCCATATGAAAGCCTTTTAAATGCCACGATTCCTAGAGACTATGGATCGTGATGACTGCACCCCATTCCCGCCACGCTGCCTTGGAGAGAAGGATCGTGATAATTGGTTACCCAATACCCCATTCCCGCCACGATACCTTGGGGAAAAGGATCGTGATGATTGGTTACCCTTTCTTTTGATGTTAAATGGTTAATGAATAATGTATGATATATATATATATATGTTATCTTGTTATTTTTCTCTAGAGTAAATACATGCATATTCATACACGTGTTGAAATAGATATTTTATTTATGGATTTAAAATAAATGTTGTGAATGTGATCATTTTCGTGTGGACTCATAAATGCATGATATATGTGGTTGATGACTGCTTAGCGATGGGATATGCCGCCAAGTAGGGGTGTTGATTAATTGAGCAATGATTTATGCAACCAGATTGTTTGCTTGGGCGATGGATTATGCCGCTAAGCTGTGTTTATTATCCTTTTAATTTGTGTGAAAAGCTTTGATGAAACTAAAAGTGATTATAATATGTTAAGTGAGGAATGTATGGTGTATATATTGATCGATGCGATGGATAGTCGATTAGAGCATATATTTGTCAAGTTGATTATTGTAGGAATTGAATATTAGTGTGTATTTTGTATATGCGTAAGTATACGAATGTTATTTTTGGTGCTAATATCTATTAAGAACTACAGATAGCTAAATCCCTATTAATAAGGGTATGTAGGCAGCTCAGTTTTTCTAAACTGAGTCCAGCTACGGAAAAATATAATTGATATATTTTATTTGAATGTTGAATTATTCTTTGAGATATGCTTATTGTGGAAAATGTTTGCTGGTAAATTAGATAAAGTATAGAAATAATTTTCCTTGCAGGTTTGTAACTATATGTATTTGGGAAATGTTAGAGAAACAGACGACATGCTGTCGAAATTTTTAATAAAATTTCTGGCAGTAGAGAAAAGTTTCCCGTCTGTTAGGTTTTCGTTAAGTAATAATGGATTAGTGAAAATAAGTGACTGTTTATTGGCTTAATAGAAATATTAAGTCATACAGGCAGGATATAGGTGGATTGAGTTATGTCATTAAAGGGTAATTTTTACGTATAGTACTACTACTCCCTCATGTTTAGCGCGTTTTACACATTTGATCTTTTTTTTTATACTTTGGTCCCACAACTTCAGTATATTTTATACCATTTCGTCCCTTTGATATTTCAATCACTGATTTGTTAAAAAGTAGCACATGAAGTGCACGTGGCAAGGGCATTTGGCATCAATAGCCACAAATTAAGTAGTAATGCTGCAATACATAACAAAACGTAAAGGACCAAAATTGCAATCGGTCTAATACTCAAAAGGATTTTAAGTGGCAACATATTATATACTTACGTGTCACTTTTTAACAGATGAGTGATGGAAATATCAAATGGACGGAACGGCACACCATATAATAAAATTGTGGAAGCAAACTGTAAAAAAAAAAAAAAAAAAAAAAATTAAATGTGTAAAACGCACTAAACATCAAAGACTATCTATACAAATAACCTTTATTAATATATAGATATTGTTAGTCGTCCAGCTAATTAATGAAATTCCAAACCATGTTTTAAATAAATATTTTAAACGCTATATGTATATGCCATGAACTGCCAAGCTAATCTTGTATCTTAGTCCAACCACTCTATATATAATGTTTATAACCCTAAAAAAATGTGGGAGGCTAACTGGCTAGCTAGTTTTGTTTTCGTGAGGCGCTAAGTAATCTACGTGGCCTAGTCGTAGATAACCATTTCTATCTCTATGACAAAGCAAACAAAAGGGATAAAATATAGAAGAATATAGGTTTGTATTTTACCATGTCGTGACTTTGATGTAATGTAGGTTCAAACATGGTTTTCTCGTGGACAAATTAAATATTCAATCATAGAGAGAAATAGAGAAAGAAAAGCTTGGCGAGGGCGAGTTAATTTTGGCTTATAAATAGGACCTTTTCCTTTGCTGCAGATAGATGTGCTTCAGAGCTTGTGTTGTGTTTTGTAGTGGCTACTTGTTGCATTAATTAAGCTAATAGCTAGGCTGCAAATTCTCCTTTGAAAGCAACATCATATTCTTCTTCAACGTATGGTTTGTACTTCATGTGTGTGCGTGCTTGTGTGTTTAGTCACCATTAGATTCATATATCAACGGCTGAGATTAAATCAAAAGGCCACTCTCCTTTGACAAAATATTTATATCCTTCACTCCTCCATCTTCTTATATATATATATATATATGTGTGTGTATGTGTGTGGATTTGCTATAAAACTCACATATTAAGCTCCATAAGTTCTTCAACAAAGATATTTTTATTTTTTATTTTTTCTTTCTTGAATTTTTTTTTTTAATTTGTTTGTTTGTTTGTTTTGCTTTGGATTTTATAGCATTTAAGACTATTGTATTGAAAAAATCCAATAAAAAAGTATACTATATACAAAACACAACAATATGGTATATTTTAGTAGTTTAGTCATTTTTATGGTTATTTTTTATTTTTTTGATAGATTTTAAAATTTATAGCATTTAAAAGTATTTGGTAATAAAAATAAAAAAAATAAAAAACATATCTGTTGGGCTCCATAAGCTCTTCAACATGTGGATTTTATAGCAAAACACATATATATATACTAGAACTGCTAATATGGGCGACAATCAATATCAGCCGTCTGATACGTATACTCAGCTGCATTAACCACATAACTATGCACATCGGACGGTTGATATGGATTATCGCTCATATTAGCAGTTCTGATATATATACATACATATATGTATATAAATATATATTTTTAAAATATCTCTTAGTTTTCACAATTGGAGCACTTGAGATATTCATCATGTTTTGAGGGCGGGAAAAAAAAGGACAGTATCTCTTAATTAGTTATATATGCTATAGCTAGCTAGTTCTTTACTTCTTTTGTTGTAATGTCCTAAATGAATGCAAAATATACAATACATGTAATATATATTATTCAATAGAAGCAGACAAATTAAACTCATAGGAATGAATTAGCATTAATTGTTGAATAAATTTATTGTATAAACCTTTTAGTTAATAAATTAATATATATGTACCTACGCACGTATGTATACTTTTTGGAATATGCAGAGAAGTTAAGAGAGTAGAAAAAATGGCAAGGCAGTCAGTATCGGAGGTGGCTATTCAAGGATTCAAGAGCATTTCTAATGGAGAATGTGGGTTGTTGTATATGTGATATAAAAATAGACATTGTTTAAATTTATGTGGCATAAATGCACATTCAATTTAAAAATTACTCTCCAATGGTAATATATACAAAAGTTATTTATGGTTATTAATTAATTATATATTTTATTAAATATTTTTAGTCGTTTATCAAATTAGATTTTTAAGGAAAATTTTACTATTTTAGAAACTTAATAATATCTAACAGAGCCTATAGAAGTAGGCATTCACCTTAACAGTGTCCAGGCAATGTCAGCTTGACATTCAGTATAGACATTACCATTGGAGCGCATTTTTTCAAAACAATGTCTATATATGCTTATATGATATGTTAATTTTAACAATCCACGTTTCATTAGAGATGCTCTAAGAGCATCTCCAATGATACTGTGGATTGCTTTAATTTTATTGCCACATCATAAATATAGAAAGATTTAAAAAAAAAAAAAAAAAACTCTCCAATGACTCTGTCTATTAGCTCTGTTAAGCTTATGTGGCAAAAAATAAAATAGACACTGTCAAATAGACTATCTACTTTCAGAAGGTCTGTTAGACAGTGTGACTCAACAATTAACTCTTTTTTTATTTTTTTTTCAAATATTTTAAAATTTTAAATAGATATAATTTAAAAAAATAATTACACATAATCTATTACTTTTATTGTAAACAGATTCCATTGGAGACTACTTTTAAATATTTACTGTCTATTAAATAGACAGTTGCCACATAAGCAACAAAAACTTTTATTTTATGTGTCATGTAGATTCCAATCCACAGAGCCATTAAAGATGCTCTAAAAAGCTTCTTTCCTTACAACTCTCTGACAATTATATATAATTGGTCTCNTATACCATGTACGAAAAGTTATGGAAATGAGTATTCAATTTTTGGGTGAAAATTTATGGCGGGACAACTTCCCACCAACCCAAAATTTATGGCAACCTCTCACCCTACTTCCCCCCCATCTAACCGGCCAGCTCTCATATCTATCTATCTCTCTACCTATCTATCCACCGAACAACAACCTATGTCAAAAACACAAGCCCCCGCCGCCGCCACTGCCGCCATTGTCTCCCTCTGAAGCTCACTCCCTGCAGGACTGTTGGGCTCCATTGCCGCCGCCGCCACTGTCTTCCTCTCAAACTCTCTCCCCGCCGGACTTTTGGGCTCCATTGCCGCCGCCGCCACTGCCTTCCTCTCAAACTTTCTCCCCGCCGGACTGTTGGGCTCCATTACCGCCGCCGCCTCCCTCAAACGAGTATGCACCTCATATATTAATTAGTTTACCAAATTGTTATTAATATCTTTGCTAAAAGATGGATAAATTTCAGTTATGTTAGAATAAGTAAATATTGTATTTAATATGACTCTTTGTATGTTTATTGAATGTATATAAAGGGATGTTGTATACGGTTTTGAGTGTTTGAATTTTTATGATCTAATTGATTGGAATAAATTAAATAAATCCTATGAGTTTTGTTGTCATACTATGATAAATCCCATGACTTTTGTTATTATTCATTTATGGATACAAATGTATATGGTTTGTTGATATATAGGTGAACATGAAATTGTGGATAAAAGTATATACGGTTTTAACGGTTTTAATTTAATTTATTAGTATGTACTTTAGTCATTTTTAAATATATGCCGGACTGTATGTATACATTAGGAGATGCATTGTTGACAACATTGACATATGTAGACCATTAAAACATAAGCATAGGCGACGCATTTAAATTTTCCAACGCGTCAATGTTTTTCTTTGTCAATTCATTCATTAAATTAAAATGTAACCAATAGTATGTGAGTTAGTACATCAACAACTACAATATAATTAGGCGACGCATTTAAATTAAAAGGCGACATATGTGCACCGTTTAAAGTTTATAAGCAATAGGCGACGCATTTAAATTAGGATCGTTTAACATATTATGCATGGTTCACGAATTTATTCGACGTTGTCTGTTACAGATTAATGGATCCGAATGAGGATGATATTACTCTTCCGGACGATGAGCCGTTATCCATAGAGGATGAAGCCGGTGCAAGTGTTCCAATTCCTAAGCAGAAAGGTCGAGGACCTACAACGTTAGAAGAGTTTGGAAAGGAGGCCGACGCAAAGCAGTTGAACCTACAGTTCAATGAGCATGGAGCTCCCCTAAACAAGGAAGCTGTGAGGATGGTCAACTTGATGGGCTCAATCACTCGTTCCACGATACCAATTTCCATTAAAACCTGGAACGATGTGTCTCCAGCATTGAAAGATAACTTATGGCAAGCATTAAAGGTAATATACAATGGCATATATAACTAAACCCGAATTATATTATAGAGTTATTTACTGAATGCTACATTGATGTTGTTATAGGGTTATTCGAAGAAAGATGACTCTCATAAGAACCAGACTCTTAGAAGTTGCGCTGGGAAGTGGAGGAGGTTTAAGCACAAACTGTTTGAGAAGTATGTGACCCCATACTTGAAATAACCCCAGTTGTTCAAGCACCCACCGACTGACAAGTATCCTTTCATCAAACAAGAAGACTGGAAATTATTTCTCAGCCACAGGCTTGGTGAAGACTTCAAGGTAAAAATTGGTACAAAAATTGGTATAGAATTTAATTATATATGTATGCATGTGTCAAACATATTTTATAAAACATTAATTAATATTAATATATCTATTATGTCAACAATAATTACAGAAGTTAAGTGCGGATCGGAAGGAAGTACGGTAAGGCAACAAATATCCCCATCGACTTGGGTGTAAAGGATATCCGCATTTGGAGGTGCAGATGATACGTAATATTTATAAATATGTATACATGCACACACTATAAGAGTAAGTTTAATTTAAATATTGAATATTTAATAGGTCCATATATTTAATGCATGTCTAAATTTGCAGCAAGCTGAGAGAGGCACCACCGAACCGATCGAGCGCGCAGAGCTATGGATCCGTGCAAGAACAAAGAAAGATGGACGGGTAGACAATCCGGAGGTTTAGTCAATTGTTGACAACATTGTGAGCTATATAATTACCAAAATTAGTGGTCATACGATTTATAATTAATAATTATGCATAATTAAGCATATTAATATTTGTTCATGCATTTTTGTTTTTTGTAGCATGCTTTACAGCAGAATGTCACTCAAGGCATTCTTGATGCCTCTCCTCCAAATGATGTGCTTACACAAGCCCTCGGGTCCGAGGAGTATCCTGGTCGGCTTCGAGGAAAGGGACAAGGGTACACGGTCAAGAATTTTTTCAAAACACCGTGGCGAAGCACGCAAAAGAACAAGAAGGAACTCGATGTAGATGCAAATATCCAAAGGCAGAATGCGAGGATAGAGAAATTGGAGCAGGTTTTGAGTACTCTATTCGACGTTGTCCGCAAGAAAGGGGCAGTGGACAACGTATGTGATCTCGCTGCTGCATGCAGCCTTGACATACCACCGCAGTCACCCACACAGGGATCATGTCATGCAGCAGATCATTCGAGCGGTGATCGCACCGAGGTACGTGTACCATTATTAAATTGTTACTATATATTCTTAATTTTTATTGTTATAACCCGATGACGTTTTCCAACATGTCTTTGAAATGCAGGATATTGTATGTGAGCTTGCACAAGGACACGAGATAACATTGTGGCAACCGGGACTTTGACAGCTGATAGTTCAGTTTGCCATGGTATAGAGTTGGGACCGTACAACGTTAGAGTCTCACTGAATGAAGCGATTGATCTTACTGCATTGTTACCTGTACCCTCTTTTGACGTGCTATATGTTAAAGAGGCAGAAGGATCATTCGTGGCGTGGCCTCGTCATCTTGTTATTCTACCATCCGATGAGGTATATAATATTATATATATATATATATTCAAAACTGACTTGTTATGTTTCCATATATATGTTAGCTAATTTGTGATACTAAGATGGTTTTTCTTATTTTGGTTTCAGGATTTTGGGAAAAGGAGCAAATCAAAGGGCAAACAGGTGGTTGATGCAGGATCAAGTGGCTCACATAGGTCCCAACCAGTAGAGGCCGAGCTGGCAGATCTTGCTGCAGCTGATGAAGTTGACGCTGTCGGCTCATACAACCTTAGCCCTGCACTTATAGATTTGTTAAGGCGGCTCGACCCTTTCGACATGGATCACATGTGGATGACCTCCTTGCTACCGACAGTTGTGGGCCACGAAGTCTTGATAGCAATTTCGAAGAAAGATATAATAGATTTTTGTTACATGCTGGAGTTGCAACAGTCTTGCATTTTGTTCTACATAAGGTATGTAATTCCAACTTTATTGCATTAATTGAAAAATATTTTATTGCTATATTTGTTACATACAACTAATTATGTAAATGATGATTCACTGCTTAGGCATTTAGATTCCCGACTGATGGGTGAACAATTAGGAAAATATTGTTTTATGCTCCCTAATGATATAGCCAATGTAGAAAGGAGAAATCCAGATGAGCGAGAACTTAAAATTTTGATGCGATGGAGAGATGGAGAAAAGGGTCAGCTATGGTTTTTTCCGTACTGGTCAAGGTACTATAACTTGTCTAATATTGCAATGGATTATTTGAGTTTTATTAAAACATTTGTAATTAATACCTTTTGTAGAGACCATTGGATGTTGGGTGTTGTTGACCCATACTTAGCAGTTGCATGGTTTCACGATGCGCTTCCGAAGAACAACCGTCAAAGAATGGCCGACTTTAGGAGTTTGTTGGATAGGTAAGTATGCATAATTAACTAAATATGTGGATGATTATTAATAAAATTTAATAATTAATTGCTGATTTTATTTTTGGTGATTTATATAGCGCATACTTGTCTTGGAACTGTACATCCGATGGCCAAAAAAAAGTTCGGTACGAAAAACTTAGATGGCCTAAAATAAAGGTACATCAATTAATAACATTTGTATACATAAATTTGGCTAAGATTTTTACACATAAGTATTTATTAATAATTATAAATACATATTAATATTGTTTGTCTAACAAAATATTACTTACCTATTTAATATAATGATTAACTTGTTTTTTTGTATCACATTTGTATAGACGATAAAACAACCAGGAAATACCGAATGCGGATATTATGTGATGATGATCATGCGGGACATTATAGTAAATAATGTTGCTCGAGAAAATTTGGCGGACATGGTAATAAAAATTATGCTATTTTTACACTCAGTAAGAATTTATATTATTAGTTAATACTTATTTTAATTACTTGTTTGGTATGTATGTGCAGTTCCAAGATAGTGTTTGGACCCAGCAATATGTTGACCATTTTAGAGCCGAATGGACAGCTGCTCTACTCCCACTCATATCGTAGTAAGTTATATATATATATATATATATAGTACGTAGTTCCACTTGTATGTACATACTTTTACATTACAAAACAATGTCACATTTAATTATAATACTTATGGAAATATTTAACTGCTTGTAATTCTGTTGTTCGCATTGTTTGAAAATATTTCATTTTTCTTATATATATAATTTGTTATATCACTAGCTAGCTTGCCTATTGATTCTCATTTTTACTAAATTTAAGTCCATCATTCTATTGCCTACAATACATAATTAAATTTAAATTTGTTTAACTTTAATTATTTATATTTATACATTTAAATTTCTGTTATAAAATATTCAAATAAATTTGAATTATCCGGTGCCATCTTAAATAGGGATTTGCTGCGGTTTTAAAACATTGTGTAACGAATTGCATCGACAAAAAATTATAAGAGAAAAAGGTGACGCTGGCGTCTCCGATTCTACCAGAAAAGGCGACGCATGCGTCTCCGATTCTATCAGAATAGGCGACGCATGCGTCTCCGATTCTACAAGAAAAGGCGACGCGTGCGTCTCCGATTCTACCAGAAAAGGCGACGCGTGCGTCTCCGATACTACCAGAATAGGTGACGCATGCATCTCCGATTCTAGGAGAAAAGTCCGCTTGTACACTGAGAAACGGAGACGCAAGCGTCGCCTATTTTATGAATAGGCGACGCATGCGTCTCCGATTTTTCCAGAATAGGCGACGCATGCGTCTCCGATTCTACAAGAAAAGTCTACATGTACACGGAGAAACGGAGACGCAAGCATTGCCTTTTTGATGAAGATACTGCGACACTTGCATCGTGAATGTATTTTTACAGCGACGCAATTTAGACGTCGCGAATGTTTTTTACTTTCGGTGACTCCCCTTTCCGCGACACATGAATTTACGTCGCCGTTTACAACTAGCGACGCTAGTTTTGCGTCGCCTATTAAGATTTTTGGCGTAGTGTCAGGACAGCGATTGTTGGTTGTTCTTCGCAAATATTGGGTCTTAGGACAGCGATTGTTGGTTGTTCTTCGCAAATATTGGGTCTTAGATGGAGGGTTGTTCACAGCCATAAGTTTTATAGTTAAAAAATATATAATTAGTTAAAAAATTAAAGAAAAAAGTGATGGGATCTTTGATGTTGTAGTTAGTTTTATTATTGCATAATCTATGGTATGCAAGTTCTGGATGAAAACCATAATGTGGGATGCAAAAGGGATTGAATAAAAGGCCAAACTAAGACCAAACAGCTCTTTTATTGAATTACTTGAAGATAAGAACTCTTCTACTTCCATTGTTCAGCTTCATAGCTAAAGCTATTACATTAACAAATTGAAAGAGAAATACTACTCTTCAAATTAGCTCAAGAAGAAACAATACAAAGAGTCTTGTGCTTGTTCTTTTCCTCTAACCCAGCATATATAGAGGAGCCATGCACCACCGGGGTGCAGGAAGGATTCTGGTCTTGAATAGCTGATTCAGATCTCAGCCTGTTCCCATTACTTCTGGTCTGATCATCGGGAAGTGCTACCTCTAGTGAAAGAAGAGTCCTGATGAGTAGCAAATATATTTGGATGATAGTTCTCATCGTCATCATGGAAGGTCGTCCATCGCATTGAGTTGCTGCTATGCTTCTCTCTTGCTGCATTTCTTAAATTCTCCATCTCTCCAACATGGTCCTTGAATTCTTTTTTCACCACATCCAAAACTACATCGCCATATCGATCACACCATGACCTTCATAGGAAAAGAAAAAAGATTAAATTTGATTCTTCACTCATTTAGTCATGGCCAAAATCAATCTAATCTAAGTGGAAGAATTTACTGAGCTATAGTTCTATGTATGTTAGCTAATAATATGAAGGATAAACATCTAAACTCAATAGGAAACTTATTATAGCTATTTCATTTGTGAAACTTGCATGTTTAGGTGAAAATTGTCAGCCACTGATACTGTCCAAATATCATTAGTGACAAAATTGTTAACAGGCCTTAAGAGATAATTAACATAATGAAATACAAAATAAAAAGGCAGACTCACTTGGGAAAGAAATTCTTCAGTTCAGCCTTGTCGACCGGAAGCTTGGTCGAAATTGCTTCAAGTTGATCATTCCTAGAAATCAACAAGAATATAACTCAATATGTTTTCAAAAAAGAAGAATACATACAAGTACCCACACAAAAACACGAAAAGAAAATACATAATAGTTTGGGGGTCTCTTGAAGAATGCTTACGAAAATTTAAGATTGGGATTTGTGGTGCAGAGTTCAGTCTGAATTCGTGATAGCTCCTTCTTTATCTTGTCCCCTAAAACCTACGAAAATATAAAAGATGGACACCAGAGTCAGTTTCACATGAAGCTTCAACAAAATCTAACCCCGTTTTTATTTTCAAACAAAAACTGAGATGAAGATTTTGGAACCTTATCAATGAAAAAATCAGATGGAGAACCATCCTTGTGCAGCTTCCTTTTGATTAGCTTTGTGTCAGGAGGCTCACCAAAGGGGCTGACCGCAACCTGGGAGGGCCTCCAAGAGTGAGTCTCACTGTCAGATCTTTCATTAAGAGGCAAAGGAGCTATCTCATCCTCTGAATCTCCTTTGTTCCATTTCTTGAAACCCTCAAAACCCCATTGCTTTTTTGCAGATTTCGTGGCTGTTTCCTCACAGTTATTACCACCATGTCCCTCACTCTGTTCTCTGTGAAACAGAGTCCTAAATGGCTTCCTCTTTGCCTTCTTCGTCCCACCAGTTTCCTTCGGCGGCTCCGGTGGCAAGGTTTCAGGCATGAGGATTGATCGGGTTTCGCTTTCTTTACCATTCAAATTGATATTCCAAAGTGGGTTTTCTCCTAAATTGCCCAACTCGTGCTTACAAGAGGTAGAGGAACGAAATGCAGATTCCTCCATGTCCAAGATGCTCTTTTCTTCTCTGATTTTCCCAGGTTTGTAAGGAGATGCAAAGCCGAAAACAGAGGCAGCTCTTTTGATCTGCTTCGCTGCTGAGATTTTCTTCGATTTGTTCTTTGAATTTGAGTTCTCTTTGTTTAGCAAGCAATTTTCGTCCTTTAAGTCGATTACAGACCATTCCTCTTCTCCTCCATTCTCCCTAGGATCTTTCGGTGCCGCCCCTGCAATTACATCTCTGGCCTCAATTTCAACTCCTTGAACTGCCAATCGTTGCAGCAATGGTCTCTTTGAACAGTGGTATTCGTCTGCAGAGATGCATTTTGCATACAAGAGTTCCTACAAAAAGAAAATTACTGACAATTAATCCCTTTTTGGTTACTTAGAAATCCAGGGAAAATGGGAAAACAAAGGAATATAATTTAAATTAAACAAAACCAAGTAGAATTGAACAAAATTGGGAATATCTTACTTACTAATTTAAGAAAAATTCTCCTTAAAAAATATAGAAAACCCATGAGATAGGGACTAATCCTCATATATATATAATTAATAGAGAATAATCCCCATATGCACAGCCCGGTGATTAAGGCTCATATTTGGCAATATAATACTTACCTTCCATGTAATCACATTTACCATACATGTAAATATAGCTGATGGATGCTCTGTATAAATGGCCTTTGCCAAAGCTGAATACAATTGAGTTTTCTCCAATATTTGTTTACATAATTTTTATAGAAAACTCATCAGATATTTACCTGCAAGAACAGCAATTTATCTCTCAGTATAACCGGTTGCTCTTGGTCAAGCGGCGAAACTATAAGGGTCTCAAGCAGATGAGATCTAAAAGCCGAAACCTCAGTTTCAGCCAAAATCCCTTCTGTGTGAAGACCCATCAAGTTCAAAATCTGGTGGAAAGAATCTTGCTGCCATTTGAGATTCTCAGACTGCAGCTTCAAAAGCTTGAGGTCGACTGCCGGCAAGCGCCGCTTCTTGAAGCTGAAAGGGAGGATGGTTTTGCACAGAGAGGTGATGGAGTCATGGAGAGTAGAGTAGTATGCGGGTGTGTAGGAATACACCATTTTTGAAATCTTGGCTTCTGGGTTTGAATTGCTGAATGTGTTTAAAAAAGATTGAATGCTTTTTGGAGTTGCTAGAGCAGTTATTTGAATCTTTCGGGCGAATTCTGGGTTTTGGTTTTTGGGCTTTTTGTATTGGGAGGAGAGTTTTTTTTCTCTGGTCATGGTGAAGCTGAACTTTTTATGGAGGAGCAAGCATGGGGTTGTTTTCAGATTTTGAATTTAGAGCACACTAAACGGTCACCTAAAAAAACTAGCCGTTGCATAAAGGGTAAAACTGGTAAATCACATGGATGACCGTTCGGTGGACAAAACGCCGTCGGCTTGTTGTGTTTCCTCATGGCAATATCACTTTTTTCTTAAGCCTGAAAATGGGACCTATCAATGTATTTAATTACAAACAGAGCCATTTTAGTTGTCCCCCCGTCCCAATATTTTATTTTGGCTAAATTACACGAACCCCTCGTTAGTTTCTAAGTTTTTTCCATATGCACCTTTTATTTTCTAAAAGTTGCACATACATTTTTTTTTTTGGTAATAAAATTTGAACAGACTGTCTTTACCGTTTCAATTGTTTTCATATACTTTCTTTCTCTTGATCAAACTTTTCAACTTGATGGTTAACAAATTTTAATTTTTTTAATGACAAATACTTTTAATGTAAAATACTAAAGTNGCAATCCAATCTGTAAAATGGTCTAACAGAGACCAACATGCAATTACTATCAATGACTAAAATCTTTGAGAACTTAATTAAATTTAATATGACTATATATATAGTCTTTATATATATATATAGAACTGCTAATATGGGCGACGCAACCCACCACTCAATGGGCGATAGTCCCATATCAGCTGTCCAATATGCATATTCACGCGGTCAATGCATCTGAGTATACACCTCAGACGGCTGACATGGACTATCGCCCATTGAGTGGTGGGTTACGTCGCCCATGTTAGCAGTTCTGTATATATATATATATATATATATATATATTGACTTAATTTTTTTCTTCTTTTAGCACATGTGTTTCTCTCTTGTTTTTTCTTTCGTTTTTTTCCGTTCAACCCCCTCATCTGTATTTACAAATTTAAATTCTTTAAACCTCCATTTTTTCACTTTGCTATAATTTTGAAAACTTATTTTAATTTTTGCAATTTTGCGAATCTAGAATAATAATTGTTGTGGCGATTTTTTGTCTCAAGCTGGGCCTCTCAGATTCCTGCAAAATCAGAGAAAAAAACCGGTTAGAAGGGCGCCGGTGTGGTGGCCGGCGTTCCCTATTCGATGTTTAAGTCAGAAAAGCTCCTCATTCGAGAGTGCAAATGACTAAAAAGATAATCTAAAAGGGAAGAATTGTACAAACGGGGAGGAATATGGTCAAAATGGTGAAAAAATGGGGTCTGGCCGGTTATAGTGTGTTGGAGAAGATGATGAATAGTATCTATCTTTTTTTGGCTATTTGAATAATGGTCAAAGGTAGGTTGAATAGTGGTTGAGAAATGTCAAAATCAACATAAAAATGGTCTCAAAACCCTTCAAACATGCTGCCGAATCTTGGGGAAAAGGGAAAAAAATTGGTAAGAGGGATTGGTAGGTAAGAGTTGGTAGAAAAATGATGTTGGCGGCTCCTAGGGTTCCGTGTCTGGAAAAATGGTTGATCCCTATTTTTTCCTTACCTTTTCCTATTTATCCCTCATTGGATGGCCATGATTAAAAATTAAAGGTCTCCCCTGAGATGGATGACACATATCCCCCTTAATATTGTTTTTGGGCTTACCATATTATTATTAACAGGCCCACCACATAGAAATTGGGTGAGTATTATACCACCTTGTTGCAAAAATGTTACGCCCACAACTAAGGTATTTAGCCCATTCTTGTTGGCAAAAATGCCCACAACAATAGTTCCCAAATTGGTGCAATCTAGGGATTGAACTAATTTAAGAGATAGAAAATACATGTTGGGCATGAATACCGAAGTTTCAAAATTTGAATTTCAAATTTTTATTTTTTTCTCTGCTGCATGTGCGCAGCCTTTTCTGGGGCGATGGGACATGCATTTAATGCACGTCCCACGTCTGCACGTCTCTCCTCTTTTTGCGCTGATTGAGGCTCCCCCGTCTCTTCGTTTCCTTGCCTTTCTCCTCTTCTTCCTTTCAATTTTGCAATCAAGATTCCAAAGAAACCCCTTTCCCTTTCTTCCTTTCCTCGCCGACTAAGAACTGAGTAACCTCACAACCCTCATCGTCTTCCCTCAGCCTTTTTGGTGACTCCGGTGATGCTCCTCTCATTCTTCTTGGTCCTTCTTTCCTTTTCTTTTGGCCGATAAACTGCAGGTTCTCGTTGTCTTCTTTTCCCTTTCTTTTTTTTTTGTTGACTGTTCAGATGCCGCTTCTTCTTCTAAAATTTTTTTGTTCTCCTCAGGTTCACGGAAGAGAAAGAGCTTTCCCTGATTTTTGCTGCTCCTCACTGTGTCTCCAGTTTTTCCATAAATCTAAAGGTACGAAGTTTCCTCCTTTTCTCTTGCCTTTGTTTACTATTTTCCCGTCTTTGCTTCTGGTTTGTGTGGGTTGTTGATACTCGAATTAGTTAGGGTTCTTTGTTTATGCATTGTTGTTTTCGGTTTATGTTGTGTGATTGCTATCTGTGTGTGTATTTTGTTTGTGAGATTGCCCTTGGGTGAAAGCCGAGGGCTTGGGTTGGTGTCCAGGGACCTGGACAGAAGTTTCAGGTTCGAGGTTGGAACTCAGGTCTTGAGCCGAGGCCACATAACCGAGGTTGAAACTTAGGACCTGTGTTGAGGCCACGGAGCCAAGGCTGAGGCTGGGGCCTGAGCAGAAGCCACGGTGATGGGGCTGATGCTCGAGTCTAGAGCGGAGGCCATGGATTCGAGGCTGAGGTTGAGGTCTGAGCAGAAGCCACAGTGATGGGGCTGAAGCTTGAGTCTTGAGCGGAGGCCACGAAACCAAGGCTGAAACTCGGGACCTGGGTTGAAGCCACGGAGCCGAGGTTGAGGCTGGGGCCTAAGCAGAAGCCACAGTGATGGGGCTGAAGCTCGAGTTTTGAGTGGAGGTCACAAAACCGAGGCTGAAACTCGAGACCTGGGCTAAAGCCACAATGATGGGGCTGAAGCTCGGGTATTGAGCTGAGGTCACGGAGCCGTGGCTGAGGCTGGGGCCTGAGTTCAAACCTAGTCGTAGTTTGAGGACTTAGGAGTAGTTTTAGCGCCTAAGTGTAGTTTGAAGACTTAGGTGTTATTTAGTGACTTGGGGCCAGCTCTAGGAGGTCTAAACATGGTTTAGGTGTATTTAGCATCCCTTAGCAATTTTTCCTCCTATTCGGGAGATGGTCATCATGATAGTGAGCTGCTGCTTCTCTGTTTCATATGTCTCGCCCGTCACCAAGCGGTGGTGGTGGTAGTTTTCGAGTCATCCATTGTCTAGTCATCCCATAAGTTTCCGAACCCTCATTTACTCTATGCCCAGGCCTTTTAGGCCTAACATCTTTGATGAGCGACCATACACCTACTTAAGGGCTATTGAAGTCTCGCAGATGGTGGAGATTTCTAATTCCTCAAATTCTGAATCTGCCAGTACATCCGGGGCCGAGGAATGTGTGACTTCCTCTACAGCTGCAGTTGATGTAGCTAGGTTTTCTCTTGAAAGAGAAGAAGTGAGAGTTCCAGAGGGGACCTGGAGCTACGATGAGGTAAAGTCCAAGCTTACTCAAGCAGACTTAGACCAATTGAGGCTGTATTACTCAGTGCCTGACGAGGTCACTCTTCAGGTACCTGAAGACAATGAACTGCCCAGCTCTCCTCCTGCCAGTGAGGTTTCCCTAAACCAGTGGTTCTTCAACTGCAGGCTGAGGATACCGCTTCCGTTCTTTGTTCCAGCTTTTGTCTTTCTTTTACGAAAATAGAAAAATGTAGTAATGAAGTACTTTTCATTAGAAATTAATTATAAACTAGCTAAAATTCAATATAAAAGTGGTATAAAAATATTAACATTTTATGCCTATCAATAGTTATGTCCAAGATTGGTTATGAAATTTGAGAAGAATGTAAAATCTCCCAATAAGGTTTCTTTTAAGTATGGTGAGGGTCAAAAGCCCAAGTTCACGGGTTCATTAGGTTGATAAGGGGCATCTGGTTGGAGAGGAGGTGGTTTTGGTTGATGATGGCTTGGAAGAGGAATGAACCGAGACATGTGAGAGAGTAGGTGTTTCCAATTCGAAGGATTTGGTTCTATTTTATGATGCTTGGTGGAACGAGTTGCATGATGTTCCCCATCTTGTTGCCAAACCTCAACAGACTGAGGTTAAATGCAAACCAGGTTGTCTACCTAAGGGTGAGCGACAAATACATAGGAAGGGCAATGACTACTCCACAACAATCAAACCCGCAACTCGGGCTACTTCTGAAACAAGTTCTCATGTCTACATTCATTTTTTGGAATTGTCAAAGGATAGGTAATCCTCTTACTTAACGTAGTTTACGTAGCTTTTGTTTTCTTTACAAACTGTTTTTTTTTTTAGCTAAGCCATTTATTTTTTTGGGATTCAATTGCTGAATTTTTTTATATTCTTTTCATATGAGAATTGTTTCTGTTAATTCTAAGAGGGCTACTTTGCCTTCTTTATGGCTTTTGGCAGCTTCAGTTTTCACAAATGTAGAGACCATTGATTATGATAATCAACATATCACCTTTTCTTATCATCTTCATTCTTCTACTCACTTTGAAACTTTTGTTTGAGCTAATGTTCCTTATAATTATCGTTAGCCGTTTTGGGCTTATTTAGTTAATTTTTCTGCCTCTGCGACTAATCCTTTGTCAGTTTTGGGAGACTCTAATGCTATGATGGGATCTCATAAGAAATTAGGTTTGGCTCCTTGTTCGATCTTGCGATGACGAGTTTGTTGCAACTATTGTTAATGCTTATTTGCACTCTGTTGATACTCAAGGTTCCTTTTTCACTTGGTCTAGGAAAAGTACCAGAGCTTTTATGGAAATCATGCTTCATAGAAGCTTTGTCTCAGCTAGTTATTTAGGTTTTTGAATGATATCTCTTGTACCTCCTTGCCTTGACATCAATAAGATCATTGTTCATTTACTTCTTTCTTTTTTGAAAGATTTGGATTTGGGGCTAGAGCTTTTTGGTTCCTTTCCATATGGACTAATCATATGAGTTTTTTGAATTTTGTTTCTTCTGTTGGAATAGCTCAGTTTCTAGGAATCTGATGGTCCAGGTTATTAAAAAGTTCAAATTGGTTAAAGATGCTTTAAAAATTTGGAATATATTGACTTTTGGAAATATTTTCCAGCAGGCCAAAAAAGTGGGAGATAAGCTGCAAGAGATGCAAAATAGGATGTCGATTGTTGGGTTTTCTAAAGATTTTTTTTGAGAAAAGATTGAAGCTCGTGAGTCCATGGATCTTTTGTTAAGGAATCATGAGTTGTTATTTCCAGATAAATGAAAAGTAAAATGGCTTCGGGACGGAAATAGAATCATGGCTTTTTTTCAGATCTTTGTTGCAGTCTAGAAAAGTTAATAAGCTAATTTCATTGTTAGCTATTGATGAGGTTGTTACCACTGACCCGGAGTTGACACAACAATATGTTTTAGATTTTTTTTCCAAGAGCTTTTCAGATCAGCTGGATTCCTCTTCAACCGATTTGGGCTTGGTTAGGATTATTCCTTCTATGGTTTCTAAAAAGGACAATTTAGGCCTTTTTGCAATTCCTTGTGATGTGAATGTTGAGGATGTAGTTTTCCAGTTAGATTGTTTTAGTGCTTTAGGCCCTGATGGTTTTACTAGATTTGTTTTTCAAACTTGTTGGGATCGCATTGGGATGGATGTTGTTAGTGTGGTGCAATTTTAAATACTTAGAATTTGACGAATATACTATTCCTAGAAAAGATGTTCTAATTAATCAAGCTAGAAACGCTAATTACTTTAGTAAATTTGACTGTAAGTCTTGATTTTGGCAAATCTGGTTTACAGATGAGCCAAGGCCATTGAATGCATTTAGTGGACCACATGGTCATTATCAATGGACCACAATGCCATTCAGTCTATGTAATGCTCCTAAAAAATTTTAGAGATGGATGGATTCTATCTTTGGAAACTTAACAGATTCATGTGTAGTCTACATAGATGGTATATTGGTTTTCTCTAAAACCCGAGAAGATCATAAAAAACACTTAGAACAAAAATCTGTCATTTATTTTTCAAATATGGGATAATTCTTAATCCTAAGAAAATAGAAACTGAGAAAGAAGAAATGGAATTTTTAGGATTAACTTTATGCTAATCAATAATTAAATGGATTAACAGACGAGCCGTACTCATTAACTGCATTTAGTGCACCACATGGTCGTTATCAATGGACCATAATGCCATTTAGTCTATGTAATGCTCCTCAATTCTTTCAGAGATGGATGGATTCTATCTTTGGAAACGTAAAAGATTTATGCGTGGTATGCATAGATGATATATTGGTTTTCTCTAAAACCCGAGAAGATCATAAAAATCACTTACAACAAATTTGTCATATATTGTCAAACATGGGATAATTCTCAGTCCTAAGAAAATAGAAATTGAGAAAGAAGAAATAGAATTTTTAGGATTAACTTTATGCAAATCAGGAATTAAATTACAAGAACATATGATTACTAAAATAAACAATTTTTCAGATCAAATAAGTGATAGAAAACAATCGCAAAGTTTACTTGGAATATTAAATAATGGAAGACAATTTTTCAAAGATCTTTCCAAAAAGGAAAAATCATTATTGCAAAAGTTGCAGAAAGATAAATCATTTTTAGCTATCTTGAAGGATATATGGCTATTTAATTTATATTTTCCGTGTGATTCATTCATTATACCCTAGGTATTGGGTTTTGTTTGAGTCTCTTGGAAAAGAATATGTAAAACATGAGGGTCTTGTGAACCTAAGATACTCTAAAATGGAAGAAGTAGCTTGTATAGTAAATGATCAACAGTGTACTCATGAAATCCATTTGAGAGATAATAAAAATATAGCTGTAGGATTTAATACCTTTGTCGATGTAGTATTTAATTTGTTTTCTAAACAATATCACTCTTAAGATAATATAGACAAAAAAGTTGATAAACTTGGAACTATAACGGAGATAGATTTAAATAAGTCTACTAAAGAAGCTATAGATCAACTTAACAAAAAATGTCTAAAGATACTATATCAGTATAACAATCAATAAACAAAACCAGGTTATATTATGGTACAAAATTATTAGGTCTAGAAAAGAAAAAGAAAAAAGCTCTAGAT
>QANX01006384.1:0-41730 GCA_003254975.1 Ochetophila trinervis | reverse complement strand
TGGAGATTAATAAAAAAATTCTAACTTGAGGACAATGTAGAGAAATTTTGAAATACAAAAACCTACAAAAAATGACTTGAATAAGATAGTCTTGCTTTAGCAACGCCCTAAGCCAATATTTTTCCCTTTGTTTTATACGAGACTATCTCTTAGGATAAACCTATCAATAATTAGAAATTCACACAAAAATTTTAACTTTTGCTGAATTGTATTTTTCTTCCTCTCAGTATATGAATATGTAGTAGATAAATTATGGTGTAGACCCATATCATTTAGGACCTTTAAACACATCAATGACCTTTGTTGGTATCTACTTATAAACTACTTAAAGACTTGTTATTTATCTATGTGAGATTCTTCTTCCAATTCTAATAGTTTTTCAAAGTTAATTGCACTTTTAATTTTTAGAGTTTTACAATTTAGACTTTTAATTTTTTTAATTTAGCAATTTAGGCTATTAATTTTTCAATTTATTATAATTTGGGCATTATTTAACTTTTACTATATGGTTTAACACTATTTCACGTGACTGATATCAAACTATATCGATTTTGAAACTAAAAGATACTAAAATACAAAATTTTAAAATTATTTTTAAAATTTTGCACTTAGTACCTTTTATTGTTAAAAAATAGTTGGTACATATCACCTTACTTGTATTAAATGATATTAAATTTCAAACTACAAGATACTGAAACTTAAGCATGTAAAAAAAGCTTGAAAGTCCAAAAACAGATCAAACTCGTCCGAAAAAATGCATATTGTATTCGTGTCATATTGTATTCATGTTGTGTTCATGTCAAAATTTGTTCATCAAAATTAGATCCGTTAAGCTTTCATGTTGAAATTTGCAAACCTAAATGTTCAAAAATACATGTGGGTTCTTGTCGTGTTAACTTTTAATTTTGTGTTCATGTCGTGTCATTTTGTATTCGTGTCAAAATTTATTTATCTAAACCTAACCCGTTAAGATTTTGTGTTGAATATACAAATTGACAGGACCCGACTCGCTTGGATCCTGCCTGCGTGACTTAATGTTGCCACTAAGCCACAAGCAGTCGTGAAAGTCCGCTAAACCATTTTTCAAAAGGGGTAACAACCAACAGACCAAAAGGTTTTCTCTACTGCCTGAAATTCTATTAAAATTTCGGCAGCATTTCGACTGTTTTCTAACACTCCCCAAAAGCAAAACTACAAACCTGCAAGGAAAACCAGTCCTAAACCATATTTATTCTACCAGCACGCAAATCCCACACGAATAACCACATATCAGTAATTAATTTAACACTCGCAATACAATATATCTGTTATATTTTTCCCGTAGCTGGACTCAGTATGAAAACTGAGCTGCCTACATACCCTTACTCAAAGGGATCAAGCTACCTGTAGTTCCGATGATTAATTCAATAAAAACAAACTCACATACCCAATCAAATCAATCTCTCAATCAGCCACACAGCAATTCAGCCAAACTCAAGCCATAATTCCCTTAGCAATTAATTACAGCTCATAGCAAAACAAACTTGTAACATATTCCTATATTCTTTGTACATCAATTTATTTACCATTTTCAGTGCAATAATCACATATAATATTTCCGTAACCGTCATTATCATACGTGACTTCAATCAAATAATCAAACCCTAAATTCTGGATAACCAATTCACTCCACGGTAATTACCAACACACAATTATGCACCCGTTTATATCATCAGTCATCAACAATTCATATTTAACAGTTATTACCCACACGGTTCAACCCGGATAAATTTCAATACTAATATATAATGCACAAATTATATATCAAAACGAAGCTCGAGAAAAGCGGAACACAACCATGGACTTACTTCGTCCAACCGCCGCCGGTGGTGGCCGGAAAGTGACCGGAAAGCGGCGGCCGAGCTTCCTTCATTCATACCGCCCGAACGAACGAGATTTGAGACGAATGAACGCCGGAATCGGACTCAGAGGGTCCAAAATAGGGGAAAGGAACAGGTTTCATCGCCGGAAACCGCCGGGATTCGGCGACCGGAGTCAGAGGGTCCAAAATAGGGGAAAGGAACAGGTTTCATCGCCGGAAACCGCCGGGATTCGGCGACCGGAGGAGCCAAGGGTTCGCCGGCTTCTCCCCATTTTCCGGCGACTTCACAGTGTTTCACGGCCAGGTCTCGAAGGGAAAAGGTAGAGCCAGACCTGGGCAACCTTCCTCGGGAGGCAGACGGGCCGATCTCTCACCGGAATCCGGCGATCGCGCAAAAGGAGCTGACCGGATTTCTCTTGATTTCCGGCGATCCAGGCGTCCCCATGGGTCCTCGCCGGTGCCGCTGAGTCGGGGAGGTCGCCGACTTCAAACTCCAAGCGGATTCCAGCCTGGGCTGGCCGGAAAATGGCCGTTGCCGGCGAAAGGACGGAGGGCGCGGTGGTGCGTGGCTGTCGGGCTCGTGGGGAAGAAAAATCCAGATTTTCCAGAATTTTCTGGAATTTTAAAAAGACAGGTGAGGGCATTTTCGTCCTTTTCAGTCCAATCTCAACCAAATTACCAAATTGCCACTCACACAAATTCAACTATAACTTCTCGGTCTTAACTTCGAATCGAGCGTGCTGCTAGTCTACGAACTCGTATCGAATAGCTCTACGTAACGGTACCACGGTCAAAACCATAGTACGCTCACACAAAAAGTCAACCCTGAGCCCTTTTTTGGTCAAACTTGGTCAACTCGGTCAACTTTGAGAAATTTTCAATATCTTCCCGGGACGGGATGTTACACAAACCTAAACTCTCCAAAAAAAGTACAGGTACATGCCGTGTTATCATGTCGTATTGAAATTTACCAGGACTAGTACTAGAGTCTTAATCTTTTAATTTTATTTTTCTTTTTTTGGATCGCCGGAATATACAACAAATTGTCAAAATATTCATTGCTTTTCTTCCACATCAACTACCAATCAACTTTTCCAGTGACTACCCTTCGATCACTTTTATTTTAACCGCTGACACCAACTGACTCAGCGTCCTCCAATTCACACAATCATTTCACTAATGATAGCTCATCCCCATGTCATTCAACCATTTCTACAACCATGGTTGGGTCATTGTTTCAGGTTACTTCCTTGCCCACCTCAATTGTGGTCCAACCCAGACCACTATGCTTTTCACTCACTGTAGCATCACGCACTTGAATAATGTTGGAATCTCACCGAACAACGTCACTTCTTAGTTTGACTTGTAGCATACAATTGAAAATCCATAGTTGTTGATCTTGCTGTCCATGACACAAATTTGAACACTACCATGATAATCGATTCAACGGTCAACTATCTACTCAATCTTATGACTTCCTCAATGAGTCACCAACATAATGATTGTCATGTGTTGGTTAAAGTCCTAAGCTATTTTGATCAAATCAATCATTGCCTAATTTGTTCAAGTCAATCGTCATCTATTATGTACAGGTTGACTGTCTTTTATTGTCGAGGTTGATCATTGCCTATTCTCTTATCTAAGATGGCTTAATCCTCTGATGTCTCTTAACCAATTATTGCTCATTGCTTAGTTGACTGGTCCTAATTATTCTCATTATGCTCAAGCAATGTGTAATTTTTTTAAAGGCCAAAAACTTTAGCGTTATTAAAATTCCTACTCGTGAAGAGTCTGAACCTACCTCCAAGTTTTAGTTTTGTCTTTGCAATTGGGATAATAATAATCATAAAATTATTACTTGGTTCGCTAATAGTTCTTGTAGAACTATAGGTTGGGGAGGTTAATCCTAGGTACCAAAGTTAAATATCCACATTGACCATCGAATGCGCTTTAGTTTGGTATATAAAGATGGGTCTAGGACCACTAAAACAACTTGAATAGCACTTTGAAAGAGATCTAATAGGTCAATGGGCTGTTGCAAATGGTATTAGATTCTTTGCTAGGCCGTAATAGTCTATAGGCTAAAGAGATAGGTAGACTTCAGGACTGACTGACAACAAAGGCACATATGGGTCCCACTGGAACGTGGTCCAACAAATAGTGGTGGATTGTAAAATCCTAGATTTTGAAGGTTAATTCAAAGTACCAAGGTTAAAATCTTATATTGGTCATAGAATACACTCTAGTGTGGTATATAAGAGTACGATTAGGACCCTAAAAACAACTTGGCTATATTTTTGACAGAGACCTAATAGGCCAGTGGGTCACTACACTTCTATTGCCTCTACATATATGTCATTTGGGCAGTTCGAGACAGCCAAAAAAGTCTAAGTTTTTTTTTCTTTTTTTTCTGCCTGCTATGCTTTAGGTGATCTTACCCAACAATATTAGTTACTCGTTGAGTTACATCAGATGAAATAATCTCCAGGTTAGTTTGTTACATATTTTTACTCTTATATGAGTTATCTAGGATCAATTAGTTTTGTATGAACCACATTGGGAAAGACTGGGAGTACTCAACCAAGAGTGCTTCTTTCGAGGAATATCATAACAATATTCTCTTAAGTTAATTTTTTTTATGGCTTGACATAATGATTTTGAGCATGTTTGTGTATATTTACTTCATCGCAAGCCTTTTTTCACTTTGGATGCCGCATTAGCAGAGATTCTATATGAAAAGACATTAAAAATCACTTTTCGCACTCATTCCTCAGTACCTTCTAAGGTTGATCTTGCTATCTCACACTTTAGATCAGTAGCTTAAATACAAACAATCCTCTTCTCGTTTGTAGGAAGCCTTTAGTTGTATGGGCCAATTTCCCAAGAGAATTAGGCCGATAAAATACTGAGCATGAATTGATCAACTTATGAATTATCCAATCGAACATGAGGCAAAAAATTAATCTAAATAGAGGAAGACCATGAGATACAACTGATTTTTTTGAATGAATATACAATAGAATCAAAGAAAGAATGGAAAAAAAAGCCCAAAATGGGAAAGAACATTAGAACTCACTGAAACCCAAAAAATAAAAAAATCATGACGAAACTAGTATAGTGAAAGCCTAAAAGCTACAGCATACATGTGTAGGGAAAGAAAACCTAATATCATTAAGGAATGTATGGTAAAAGCTATAGGAAAGCTACATAAAATGGAGATTGACGGCGACTTTTGGGAATGGGTGAAAATTCTTTCTTTCTTGGGTTTGATTGATTGTACTAAAGAGATAGAGAGACATATGAAATGGATGATCTAATTCTAAAATTCTTCTGCTATGTATATCATTTATGATTATAAATCATTTATTGATGTCTTGAAGTAAAAGTTAAATTCATTTTACATTGTTACAAAAGGATTTTCCATAAAAAAATTTATTGGAATTTTCATTACAAGCTTTCCTATACATTTTTGGAGTCTACCGTGAGGCTTGAAACCCATAACCACAAGGTTGAGAGTCTCGATTTAAAGAACAATGTGATGAGCATTAGGGGAGCTATTGAAGAAGAAAAGCTATTACTCCAACACGAGCTCCCATTGATAGCTTTGGCTGGGAAATCAGAGTCTCATGGGGCATAAATCAAATAGCCTATGGCGATTATTTGCTTATATTGCGTACCGTTAATAGTAGCAGAAAACATTCATAATATGGATATAAAGCTTCACGAGTTACACAACTACTCATGCTAGAAAACAAATGAATTGATTTCCTCTTCGAGACATAACAAAAAAGATTTCCTCTCTGTTTCATAAGGTAAACAAAGTAAAAGGAATGCATACTAAGTATCAAGAAGCATGAATTAGAATAAAGAACCAAACATATCTAGCAGTCGTAGTTTCCAATAGAAATCTGGAGGAGTATGAAAGGGTTGGAATGCCACACCAAATTCGGAGCAAAATGAGCATAAAAACTTGTCATAAGCAAGGGTTAATTGTATAAGTTTGAAAGACAACGTCATCCACAAGCCATATATTCTGGTCCCATATGTCCTAACATATCCGAACAAAACAAGGGGAGATGTTTGACGTACATTAGAGGAACTTGAATTAAAAGGCGAACAAGAGGTGAATTTGTATGATATGTCATTCACTAAACATATTGCAAGCATATGAGTCCTAAGATGGATTCGACCACCTAGATTTAAGAAGTATGACAGAACGACGGACCTTGTCGAACATATATTCTATTATCAACATGTAGTGAGTCCGTTTGAAGCACCATTAGAGAATAAGGATGTAGTGATGTGCAAAGTCATCACCAGGAGTTTGAAAGGGCAGGCACTTTTGTGGTTCGATCAACTAATCTCTGGCTTGATGAGTTCACTTGAAAACTTAGCACGTGAGTTCGAAGCCCAATTTGCAATGAGTGAGGAAACCTCAGAGATAACGCCTTTTGGAGGACACCTTCCTAGCAAGAAATTATGTACACGAAAAGCCAATGACCTAAGGAAATGACTTTTTACAGCAAAAGGAATTCCAAAAGAAATGCAAGAGTTGGCAGTTTTGGAACATGACCCTTGTCAACATGCATAAACTAGAGGAATCTAACACATGAAGCAAGGGAGGATATGATCCTCAAACAAATGAAATGAATCAAGACATGTACTTTCCACATGGACAAAAGGCATGCAACAGAGAAATGTTGAGTCTTTCAAAAAAAAGTTCGGTGCTTGCTGGCTTAGGGATATTTAAGGGAATTTGAGAATAGTTAAGAAACAAAGGATTAAACAATTTCAAAAGGAAGCTGACCCTAAACAAAAAATGATTCACTTAGTTTACACAATCTCTAGAGATCTAATTAGCAAATAATAAAAGCCTAACAAAAATTTTTGCTGAGGGAATGGGACCATCATTTGTTAAGGCTAGCACATACTTTCTTTCAACAAAGTATTTGCCTTCAAGCGTCAAGGTATGTAAGTTTCTTTTATTTAGGTTTTCATTTGGAAGGATTTAGAATATTTTTATTATTAGAAAAGAAGGGTTTTCTTCCTTAAATTAAAGTTAAAATTTAAATAACTCTAGAGTGACGGAAGGCATGTGCCAACAATTCATTTTTATAGTCAGCGAGGTCTTGAATATTTGAATCTGGGCACATAACCAGTAACTTTGAATGGGAAATGTTTTGTTTAGAGTTGATGTATTTGTTCATCTAATCAAAACCGGTTCCAGAGCCTGTAAAAGTTGAATGAGAAATGTTATGGATTAGATTAAACACGCCAATTCATCTAATCAAAATTGGACCCTAAAATCATAACCTTGGATAGGAAATGTTCTGGATCTGATATGATTCGCCCATTCATCTAATAAAAAATGGACCTAGAGCCAATAACCTTGAATGAAATTGGGCCAAGGACCCGTAATTCGGAATGGAAAATTAGTCAAGCCTGAAGGGGAAGACCTTAACAAAAGTTAATTTTGTAATATCCCTGAAATTGGTTCATCACTCATCAGGGCTTTTGGGAGGAGAGCCTACATCCCTATAAAATAAGTAATATCAAATTACCGAACCTTATTAAACTTCAAATTAATTGCTAGTAAGTGGGCCTTTTATGTGATACTTAGACATAACCATAGTCTGAAATTTCCAAAGATCTCCATAATCAAATTTAAGATTTCATTAATGTAAAAGAAATTTAAGTATATGCATACTGTATGACCCCATTTTCATTTTGGGTTGGTCTCAAAAAGAAAAAGAAAGGGCAAGGATTACCTCTTTTTGAGAGAAACATGGGGTCTCAAGTACTGTTAGTTTGCCCAGACACAAGTATAAATGTATTTAAAATCAAGATGGCAACTTATCATGGCCATCATTGAGATTTATGACTCTCTAATGTTGACAACTCTTATCATTAGAAAAAGGGAGATACTCGAGCAATCCCAAAATATTTTTAATGCTTATCCATTTTTCTCTTTCTGCAATGAAAAATTTCTATCTCAATTGGCAGACTTCCAAATAAAATTAAAGGGTAGCAAATTGCGTTGCAAAAATTGCAACGTTTACTCATTTTAGAATATAGGGTTATTTACTCCTAAGGTACCTAAACTATGTCGGGTGTGACAAGTGGGTACCTAATTTTTTTTTTTTTGGCAAATCAGTACCCAAACTGAAGAAAATGTGGCGCCGTTCATACCCAACCTCTAATCCACCCAAAATCACTCGTTATTAGCACGTGATGATCATGTGCAGGGGTAAGTGATGTAATTTCACACGCCCAAATACCCCTAAATCGATTGGGATTGTCCGATTCGATCAAAATTCTTTCTTCTTCTTTTTTAATTTTTTTATTAAATAACTTTTTTTAATTTTTTTAATAGAAAATAAAGATAAAGGCTAAAGCCTTAAACCCTAAGCCCTAACTCTTCTGCTTTCTTCCTTCAAGCTCTAATGATTCTTCCAGATTCTCCCTTTTTATTCTTCGTATCCTAAGCTTCCCAATCAAACCCAAACCTCTCCTTCCTCTGCTCCTCCTCCTCAACAGGTATTCTTAGTTCTCTCTCCAAAGTTGTTTTTTTTTCCTGGTAATTTTTTCCTTTCCTTCAAACAGGAGTTTGTGTAATATTCTAATAATTTCTTTCTTGCAAACTTTTTGCGTTCTATTTGCAGAATTCCATGCCAAATCAACCTCAATTTGGTGGAAGCAATCCTCAAATTTTGATTGCTTTCAGTAATTCCAATCATTTCTTGAGCAATGGCCATGGAGTTCCCATGACCAATGTCCCGCCTTCAATGGCTACTCAACTTGGTTTCATGAATGTACAAAATTCTCTTCTCTCCTTGCAAAATGATAATCTGGGTATGCCTCATTTAGGTTCTGTTGGTCCTATTCCTCAACTGGGTCAACCCCTTGTGGGATTTGGGCCACAGAGTAGTGTACACAATATGAACTCTGTTGGTTCGTTTCCGTTTCGCGGGCAAGTATGCAATTTGGTACAAGAAGGCAATCCATCTCCATCTCCTGGGCAAGCATTTGGGCATAATTTGTTGAATTTACCACAACAGCTCAATCAAAGTATCATTTTGCCGTTTGGGCAATTCCGTATGCCGAATCAGTTGCAGAATATTAATCAGTTTTTACGTATGAAAATGTCTAATCCTTCTTAGTTTGTTCCTTATAATGCATTTGGGTAGCTCATCAAATGTCTAAAAAAAGTTTTTTAAGCAATTGATTAAAGAAATGATATCTATTATGAATTGAAAATGGATTCAAGATCCTAGGCTATGAAAGAGAGAGACAGAAATTGGGGGGGGGGGAAGAGGGGAATTTTGATTGAATCAGACAATCCCAATTGATTTGGGGGTGTTTGGGCATGTGAAATTACATCACTTACCCTGCACATGATCATCACGTGCTGATAATTAGTGATTTTGGATGGATTAGGGGTTGGGTATGAACGACACCACATTTTCTTCAGTTTGGGTACTGATTTACCTAAAAAAAAAAAAATTTAGGTATCCACTTGTCACACCCGACATAGTTTAGGTTCCTTAGGAGTAAATATCCCTAGAATATATAAAGAAAAAAGATAGAAAAACATTTTTTGTTTAAATTTAAACAAGTTGTTTTATTAAATTAAAATATCTCAGATTAGCCACGGCGGTAGCCTATAGAAATACAATATCATCACTATTATAGGTCAGTAAAAGAATAATTGGCCAATGACCAACTAGAATTACAAGAGAAGAAAACCAACAGTAATGACGAGGGAAAATAAAAATATGGCCAAATCAAATACTTCAGCCAACTCAGACCATATTGACTTAAGGGCCCAAGGTCTTTCTTGTGCGAACTGGAAATGTTAGGCTCCTAACGTTCAACCTCTCTAGAATGTCTTACAAAAGAAATCTAATTGTTGAATGAGTTTAATCACACCAACATTTCATTTAGCTGACTTTGATGATCATAATACCATTATTCATCAAAATTATCATTGTCCAAGAGAATAAGTTCGCACCCATCAAGATCCCATTCATAAAAAGGCTTTCTGGGAAAAAGACCTTCTTAATCCTTATGTTCGGGACTAGAATGAACCTCGAGAGAAATGACTTGAGAAAAGATGTCTCATTGACACTAACATCCTTACAGATGCTGGCTACTGAGCAATCTCCATATTTTGTAGTTGCACAAATAAGCACAATTAGCAAATGAATATTTTATCGAAGAAGAAAGTTTATGGGCAAATCCTCTATATATCAATGAAGCTAAACTAGCTTATCCATCTCAAGGATGATCAACTATTGAAGGAACAAGAAAAGAAAAGATAAACTTAGCTTTGGACTAAACACTCAAATGATTAATGGACGTTATAATATAAACTCAAAGATGTTTAAGCATTATCCCTCTCCCATTGTAAATATTAGCATCATTTGGGAGCTAGGAAACTCAATTATGGCCAAGATTTGAGTCATATTTGACTCATAAAATCTACAACAACATATAATTATGAAGGACAAGATCCTTGACTTTCATTGTGATCATTTTCCATTTCGTTTAAGACTAGCAAAAAAAGAAATATGGGGCAAACTGTATGGACTAATTTCCCAAGAGAATTGGGTTAGTAAAATACTGAGCATGAAGTTATCAAGCCTACGAATTATTTGACTGAACATGAGATAAAAAATTAATCTAAATAAAAGAAGACCATGGGACACCAATTTACCAACTTGATCGAATTGATTTTTCTCTGAATGAAGATACAAAAAAATCAACAAAAAAAGGGAAATAAAGCCCAAAAGTGGAGAGAACATTAGAACTCATCGAGACCCAATAAATAAAAATTCGTGATGAAACTAGTACAATGAAAGCTCACATGCTATTGAAAAGACAACAGGTGAAAACACGTGAAAGGGAAGAAAACCTAATCCTGAAAATGAATTTATTGTAAAAGTTACAAGAAAGCTACAGAAAAATGGGAATTGACGGTGGCTACTGTGAGTGGGTGAAAATTACTTCCTTCTTAGGATTTGAACCATTGTACTAAAGAGGGCGAGAGACATATTAACATTGTTACAAAAGGATTTTCCATAAAAGAGAATACTAAGATTTTTATTATAAGTTTTCCCATACACTAGTAGACAATTTGTCACTGCTATTATTGCCAAATGTCCTTTGAATGCAGAATTTGTATGAATTTTTGTAAGAAACCTAGTCACATAATTGCCAAATGCAATATACTCACCCAAAAGAGTACTGATGCTGCTATTACCTCCAGTGATGGTTTTCCTCTGCATATTTCTTTATCTCTGTAATGGAAATTGAGGTCATTATTTCGAGGTTCTGCTATGTAAGTTTATAACATTCTGTTTCCATTATTTTGGATACTCCAAGTAATTCTTTTTAGCTTTTTAATTCAGCCTACGCAAACTATATGACATTTGATCTTTCTATTTTTTTCCTCATAAATCATTTATTCATAATATTCCAGAATTTCATACTGCTAATGGTTTCACTTTTCAAGTAAGTCATATTGTGACTATTCCACACCCTATCTCACCATTTCTAATTGTTATCATGTTCTTCACATGTCCTTAAATCTTTTGTATGTTGGTCAATTATGTGATATGGGATATAATATTGTTTTCTCTTATTATGGTTGCATTGTGCGCAGACACATTAAGTCACTTGTCCTTAAATCATTTGTTTGTTGGAAAATTATGTGATATGAGATATAATATTGTTTTCTTTTGTTTTTTTGGTTGCAATGTGTATCTGCAGATACATCAAGTCATTAGGACATGTTGTAAAGTTTGACGTCTTTTCACTCTATCTCATCTTCACTTTCCATCCAAAGATGTTGTTGCCACTCATCAAAATATCTCTACCACTTGAATTGTCTTATACGTTGTCGCCTAGACATGCCTCTCTATCTCTCGTATTACCTTTAATTTCAAATGGTTTATTAGGTTCATTATTTCTATCAACTTTGATTATATATTATGTCAATTAGTCAAAAATACTCATATTCCTTTTAATAATATTTCTCTTACTTCCAAGCCTTTTTAACTTGTTCATTTTGATGCATGAGGTTACGCACCTATAGCTAATATGAGAAGCTCTCACCATTTTATTACATTTGTAGATGATTTCTCTTGATTTACATGGATCTATATGTTACAAGAAATGTTCTAAAAAATTTTATATGTGCAAATTTTTTTCTCAAATGGTTATGAATCATTTTTCGAGAACATTTTATTTTATTTTTTAGTTTAACAATGCCTTAGAATACAAAGATAAAAATTTCTTAACTATCTTCATGTATGAAATTCTTTATGAGTATTCTTTTCCAGGAACCTTTCATCAATATGGTTGTATCGAAGAAAGCACCGACATATTCTCGGCTTTGTCTATGTTATCTTAATTATTGATGCTCTTCTTGAACAATTTTAGAAGAAGCTGGTATCACTGGAGTTTACATAATAAATTGCACTCCACCATTTTTTTTATAATATCATATTCCCTATACAAGCGTCTTCATGGTTTTACTCTATATTAAAGTTACTTTCATATTTTTGGTAGCACGTGCTTTGTTTTTCTTTAGCCTTATGAACACCAAAAACTTCAACCTCGGTCTCTTTTGTGTTGTTTCTTAGGCTATGACATTAACTACAAGTGTTATGGATTTTATGATCCCATCTTCAAACATCTTCGTATTTCTAGACATGTGATATTTTGGAAATATAGAATGTTTTCTCGTATCTCATCTTTCCAACTATCGTATGATCCTACTCCCTCTTTTTCCACTAATCCATCTCTTAAGATTTTTCCATATAGATAGTAATACTGATGCTCAAACTTTACCTTCTCTTGATGCCACTGATTTGCATGTTGATCTTATCTCCATGATGCCTTTTTTGGTGGTCCTCGATGTTCTACCAAGGTATGTGAACCCTCAACTAGTCTCAAAGATTTAATTATTATTATGCCCTTCCTTCTTTATATGAACCTCGTTATTTTTATGAGGCTTCTAATCGTCCTTCTTGGCAAGATGCTATGCCTCTAGAACTCCAAGCCTTAACTAAAAACCATGCATGGCACCTAGTTGACTTACCTCCTAGAAAATAAACAGTTGATTGGAAATTGATTTACAAGATACAACCTCATTCTGGTGGTAGTATTGAATGTTATATGGATCTTCTTTGGTTATCAAGAATTCACCCATGAATATAGTATTGACTACGAGGAGAATTTCACCCCAGTTGTTTGCATGTGTGCACTAGGTTCTCTTATTGCTCTTGCTGCAGTACGTCAGTAGAAACTTTTTCAAATGGATATAAAAAATATATTCCTTAAAGGTGATCTTGTTAAGGAAGTTTATATGAAATTGCATCATGGCTATTTTCATCAACTTAAAAGGGTATGTAATCTGTGCATGGCTTTTTCTAGTTTAAAACAAGCACCTCGTGCTTGGTTCTCAAAGTTTCATTTACCTTGATTGATGTTTGTTTTCTATCTAGCCTTTATGGTCATGCATTGTTTTGTTGTAGAATTACTCTGGATACTTGTTTTATTCTTTTTTATGTTGATGATATGATAATCACTAGAGATGATATTGAGGGTATTCGTGAACTCAAAATTTTTCTTGCACAACGATTCGAGATGAAAGATACAAACCTTCTTATTTAATTTTTTGGTTTAGAAATTATTGATGCGTGTCGTAAGCACCAAAATTATAATATTGAAATAATCACTATTGTAGTAGTGGCAAATTCAGGTCAATCACATAGATATTATTAATCAAATTGTATCTATTCTAATTAAAGCAAAATTAAAATGACAAATGGAAGGTCTTTATGTTTAACAAAATCAAATATTAAAAGAGAAGCAAATTAGAATCAACAGAAATAACAAGCAGAGAAATCTTTGGGCTAGAATATCTTCTTTTACTAAATTTCAGGTGATCACAAACACAGTGATATCCAATTTTATCATTCAATGTTCGTTTGAATAAAATAGCATTCTAATTTTATTCTAATCTCACAAAATTAATTAATTCAAATACGATCAGAAATTAATTTTAATTTTGAAATACCTAGAATGAACGTGATCTAAAATCAGTTCAGAAAAGCATTAAGAACAAGAACAATCAACAATAAATAAGTCCTACAAACATCGTAAGACTTTAATCTATTTTATGTTTTTTTTAGGATATTACTAAAAACTTGGCTCATAGTCGTTAAAATCCTATTGCTACCAATTATTAGATACTCAATACCATTGAACTCTAATTAGCAATTATCAAATTCACAGTCAAATATAATGGACCCAAGTTATAATCAAAGATAACTGAATAGTAAACAAATATAATGGAAGAACACAAATTGAATAACTATAATTTAATTCAAACAGGAAAATCAATAAATACACCTGTAATTCAGTAATCGAAAATACTTCTACCCAATAGAGAGTGTTTTAGCTCCTTATAATGTTATTAAACACCTAAATTTGAGTTAATTTCTCTAAAGTGGGCTATCATTAACAACATGAGAAATCCAATTTAAACTAAAATTTAGGGCTAACAATTGACACAAAATGCGCCTGAACGACTTGAATTAATGCTTGGTAAAGCGCCTGGGCTTTTCTACCTTGCCCATGAATTCTTGCTGTCAAAATCTGCTGATCAGTCGCCTAGCCAGGTGCTTGATACAACACCTAGTATCCATTGCCTTGTGCATTCCATATTTCTTCATTTTCCTCTCTTTCAGCTCAAATTCACCTAAAACATAGAAAACATAAATTAATTCATTTTAAGTGAACAAAATGCTCAAATTGAGTATTGAGATAGATAAAACATATATAAATTGTATCCCATCAATTATCTTTTCATCTGATGGATATATCTTAGTTAGGATAAATATGCTACACAGTTGCTTACTGTGGTGGAATTACTGATAATAAAACTGTTGATACTCTCGTTCAGAACACTGTCAATGTTTGTGACACTGATGGTTTTCTTTTTCCTAATGCCATTCACTATTGTCAATTGGTTGGAAATCTTGTGTATCTCATTGTTAGTCTCAAAATTTCTTATATGGTGCACCTAATAAGCCAATTTATGGTTGTTCCAGAATCATCTCATTTTGCTGCAATTCTTCGTATGCTATGCTATGTCAAGGGTACACTATTTTGGTATTCATGTTTATTGAAATGCTAATTGGGTTGGTAACCTTGTTGGTCGTCAATCCACTGCTAGCTACTACATCTTCCTTGGCAATTCTTTGATCTCTTGGAGAAGCAAGAAACATGAATGTACCAAGCATATTGAGATTGACTGTCATTTTGTTCGTCATTGTTTAGATGTTGGACACTTAAGTCTCCACTCTATTTCTTCTATAACTAGCCAATTGGTATATTTACCAAGCCTATGTTTTTTGCTTGTTTCAACGTTCTAGTTTCCAAGCACAAGTTGGTGTTTACTGGTCCACTGTGAATTTGAAAGGATGTTAGCCATATATGGATGTGAAATATGATGAGATTATTATGGCATAATGTTAGGAGTAATTTATGCACATTGTATCAAGAATTCATTTTGTAATTAATTTGATTGATTTCCTATTTTATTTTCCTAACAATGCAAATAAAACTGTATATAATCTTTTATTATACAATTCATAATACACCATATGGAATATAATTTTACAGTTTATGTTGTATTCTTAAGCACAAACAACATCTCTTGAAAACTTTGTTTTAGAAACTAAAAAAACTATAATTTCTTTTTCTCCAAAATAAACATATACCCCATTGACAACCAAACATGTTCCACAACATCAAAGATGTTCATACCTAGACTTTCTCATGAATATCTAACAAATTAACTTTGTTTTAGGATTAATTGCACTTTGTTACTATTTATTTTGGCCAAGTTGTGCATTGGACCCTCAAGGTTAAAACATTTAAAATTAGACCAATACAAATTGTTTCACATTGAGCCATCGAGTTTAAATGTTTGACATTGGACTGTCGATTTACAATTGATTAGAGAGTCAAACAATAATTAAATTCTCTTTCTTCTCATTTCTTCGACTCTCATCTCTCACACTCTATGTATCTTTATCCATTCCTCTCACGTTATGTCTTTGTCTTTCACGCTTTGTCTTTCTCTCTTTCGTCTTTTTTTTTTTTTTTCTATCTTTCACACTTTGGCAACATCTTGGCCTCTATGAGTAGCCAACAACCAAAATCAAATTCCTCTTAAGTATATGGAATTCGATATTAATTGCAATTATTTAGAGAAACATATTGGATAGACCAACTATTTGGACTATTGTTTTCTTATATATTGTTTAAATTATTATAACATGAATATTTTTTCAAAATGATTTTATGTTTTCCATTATTGCAAATATTAGGAGCAGCTTGGTATTTTATAAATCTCCATTTGTTTTATCAATAATGCTAGACATACTCTATATTTGTCCGCCAAAGTGTGAGAGGCAAAGAGAGAGAGAGAGAGGAGAGAAAAGAGTGAGAGAGAGAGCGTGAAAGATAGAGAGAGAAGATAGATAGACCGAGCGTGAGAAAGAGAAACAAAAAGAGTATAAGACTTACTCTTTGCTTTTATTTAGACCCATATTAAATTTGTTTTTTCATTTAGAGCTGTATTATTAGATCAATATGCAATAAGCTGAAACTCTAGGCTTAAATAACAAAAATAATTAGGTGGTCTTGACACCACAAAGTTTCAAGATACAAATCCGTGTGAAGCTCACACATGAGACATATAAGATGTGATAAATTTTATGTCTTCGGACTTTGTAGTTTTAGGACCATCTAAATTTTCTCCCTTAAATGGAAACTGGTTAAATTTGTAGGTTTAATGAAAATTTTTCAAATTAAAAATATTAAATGATAATTAATCTTGAAATTAAACTAGATATTATTTACCTTTCCATAGATATACTATATAACATGTACTTATATGTATTATAAACAAAAAAAAAACTAATCAATAAGGATAGTATGAACATAAGTTAGGTATTTTTAGGTATGAAATCATTAATTTAATATAATTGTTAATTGTTAATAATCTCTTCTTCTTTCTTTTTTAGAAAATTGTTAGTAATTTCTATAAAGGATGTGTTGTTGCCGACCAAAAAAAAAAGGAAAAAAGAAGAATAAAAGAGAGAGACTATATTTAATGCATAGGATATCAGTTTATTGGGTTGTTGGCATCCTCATCACTAAGCACAAACAAAATATATTTGGGGCAATTAGCTTATAATATAATAGCTTAATTCCTAGGACAACAAGTTACCACGTTCCTTTACAATAATATAATATATTTTTTAGATATATTTATTTATAGTTGCTGCAAACATTGACTATATATACATGGTGAACTTTCCAAGATGCATAGAATCGATCATAATAATAATTAAATAGACAATCTGTTGTATATTCCTATGGAAAACACCAAATCTAGTAATTTTCAAAATTGTCTCAAAAGGGTTTTCATCCATTATTTAGTTGGCTGCCATAATAACCAATTAACCAAATGCTTTTGCATGTTTTCTACTTTTTCTCACTTTTCCAAGATTCAAAGTTAATTTCACCATTTTATACATGTGAGAAAACCAAAATAAAAGTTAAAAGAAATAAATAAAAAATCTCCTAATACTTTTTTTGCTTCCAAAATCTCCTAATACTTAATTAGCAATTGATAATATCAAGTAATCTTAAACTAAACAAGGAATAATACTTTTCTTGGGTTTGATTAAGGTTTCTATATATAATTCCCAACTTGACTAAATTGTCCAAAACCATTCATCATGTATGTAGCTTTCAGATTCATCAACACATGTATATCTTCTCTCTCTTTCTCTGTGTAAAAAATAATATATTTTTTTGGTTAGTTGAATTTTAAACTTTTAGCTATTTTGGACAAGTTTGCATTTTGCACGTCAAAATTTAAAAAATTAGTTCAGGCTTTTAAAGTTCAGTTTGTTATATTTTAGTTCAATAATTTTTTGTTAGCATATGACAGTTTAACATTAATTTAATTCATGCAAGTCATACTAAATATTCACCATTAAACAAATTATAAAATATTATAAAATGTATTTTTTTTTTAAATTAGAAAACCTAAATCAATGTTAATTAAAATTAAATGACATAAAATGCAAAAGAAACTCAACATATACTGCAGAGCTGTTAACTACCGTTAAACAAAAAATCTTGATTGGTGATAGACAATTATAAAAGCATCTCGAATAAAATGTGAATTGTTAAAATTAACATGCTACATAAGTAAATATAAACATTGTTTTGAAAAAATGCGCTTCAATAATAATGTCTATAATGAATGTCTGGCTGACGTGACATTGACATTATTAAGATGAATGTCTATTTCTGAAAGCTCTGTCACACATTATCAAGTTTTCAAAAAAGTAAAATTTTCCTCAAAATCCAATTTCCTCAAAAACCAAAATTACTTAATAAAATATATAATTAATTAATAACCTTAAATAATCTTTGTGCATATTACCATTAGAGAATAATTTTTAAATTGAATGTGCATTTTTGCCACATAGATTTAAACAATATCTATTTTTATGCTACATATACAACAATCCACATTCTTCATCGGAGATGCTCAATTATAGTTGTCACGTGTATCTATAAACTGTTAGGATTATGTCAATATCTGCAATCTTCGTATTTCCTATATTGTAGCTTTTGTGGTTAGACAAAGTCTATCCCTGATAACAATATATATACTAATGTATTTAATATTGATTTTACTCAATGGAAATAATTAAGCTTTCCAATAATGAACCTATTTTTGCTAATAGGGCCCTTATTGTTATTAATGTAGCAATATAGGCTCATCTCAAACTTATCGAAATCAAATCTTTTTCCTAGAAGAAACAATTTATTGTCCTTCTTATAGGTTAAAATCTATTTTGTTTCATTAATGGTACAATGTCTTACCCTTACTCAACGACAACCAATGGCTCTTCTAATTCAGATTTCCTAATACTTCATATGTTGTTGATCAATTGCAGATCTATAATGAACATATTTTTGCTAAGGGACCTTAATTGTTATTAATGTAGCAACACATGCTCCTCTCAAACTTACCCAAACCACATATTTTTCCTACAAGAAGCAATTTGATGTCCTTTTTATATGATATAATATGTATGGTTTCATTGATGGTACATTGCTTTGTCCTTCCTCAATGACAACCAATGGCTCTCCTAATCTAGACTACATTTTCTGGGTGCATCAAGACTTTTTTTTTCATTTAATTGTAATATTGGCATCCTTATCACCATACGTCCATTGCTTTGTTTCAATAGCTAAAACATCATGGGATGCATGGCAAAAACTTGCTCTCCCATTTGCCAAACCTTCATGTCCAAGATTACTTCGACTCCGAGAATGTCTCATTCGTGCTCAGGGATCACATTATCGTCAAATACATAAATGTTGTAAATGGCCAGTTTATGAACTCTCCTTGATTGAATATCTGGTAAGTGATGATGAACTTGCTCTTTATGTGATTAATGGTTTATCAAACGAGTTTAGGAAAATATTTTACAATTTTTTCTCTCGAGATACTCCTATTGTCTTTGAGGAACTTTTGAAAAGCTTGTTGAACATGAAAATTATATCAAACAAACTGAGTCTCTTGCAGAAGACACCCTAATCACAGTATACACTGCAAACAAATTGTCTAATCAAAATATCACTGTTGCATTTTCTTCCCTGAAGCACAATCCCAATCAGAATTCCTAGATGAAGCCAACTTGCACACTCCAAAACTTCTATCATTGCAAGTCTTTACCAACACCAACACCATCAAACTATAAGGGAAAATACAAGCTTTGTTTCAGTCAAGGGCACTCGCAACAATGGACTTATAGCCCTACCAAACATCGTTGGTCCTTTCCTCGAATCCCATCACAGCCTCAAGCCTATCATTCTGATTCTATACTTGAACACCTTTCTTAATCATTTTAAACCTCATGTTCATGGCTTTTAGATTCAGTAGCCTTCCATCATGTGGAAACTGATTTAAGAAATCTCTCAATGCACAAAAACTATGAAGGAACAAACAAGATAGCAAGTAGAAATGGTAATAAGCTTCAAATAACACACACTGTATACACCAACCTTACTACTCATGTTTTTTGTGTTCTTAAAATGAAATAAATTTAATCTCTATCTCTAAATTTTGCCAGACCAACAATACTTTTATTGAATTTTTACCGAGTTGTTCTTTTGTGAAGGATCTCCATATAGGTTTAGTACTTCTTAAGGGTCCATTTAGTGGAGGAACATACTAGTGGCCTACAACTGTTTCCTCATCCATCTGCCCATCTACTACCTTTTCAAGTGTCTCTACTAGTTTTCAGGGTTGGAATCATCGACTTTTCCATCCATCAAACAAAATCCTACAACAACTAGGGTCTCACTAGTCTCTTCTAGTGTCCTTCTCAAATAACAGCACAATTCCTACAATGACAATTAATCTCATTGGCTTCCTTTTCTTCGTTCCTTTTTGTCCACTACCAGGCCACTATAGCTAGTGTACTCAGATATGTGGGTCCTACAACCATGACCTCTCATGACGGCTTTAACTATCATGTAGTATTTATGATGTGGGCATTGAGCGCTCTTCTAGCATGGATGTTCGTGATAAGGACATTACATTGCCAAGTGGACCAGTGACGTGTTCTCGAGCTAAGAAGATCAAAGAGGGAATGCTTGGACTTGTGAAAAGAATTATGGATGAAGATTGATTCAAGTTTCCAAATGATTTGAACACTTTTCCGAGGCCTAATGATGATTTAAGCATGTTGTCCAAGCAAGGGATGAAAGTCGTAATGATGCTCGAGAGTTGCGGAGATGAAACAACGTCATTTTAAAAATAAACAACTTAGAATGGCAATTTCATAATTTTAGCTATTTTCGAATGATAATGGCAGTTTCGTAATTTAGCTATTTTTGGATTATAATGGCAGTTTTGTAATTTTTGCTATTTTCGATTTTAGAGTTAGTTTTCAACTTTAGGATTACTTTCTTAATATTTAATGGTTTAGATTGATTCTTGATCTAACCCTAGTCCTTATATAAAGGGGGATCAATTCTTTTGTAAGACAGATTTGAATTTTTAATCAATTGAGAGAATAATTTTCTTATTGCTCCCAGGAGTGTTCTTGCAAGGTGAGGAATCAATTTCTTCTTCTTGTTGCATTGGGAGTTGAATTATCTTATCAAAGTAGAAATACTTTGTGGCGATTATTCTTCTCTTTCCCTAGCCTTCTAATCCACGTTTTTAGATACAAGTTAGCTAAGGGTTTGGTAGGGCGGATTCTTGTTTCCAATTACTGTTCAATATTTCTTGTATGTTTGGGGTTTCGGATTCTTTAATCTTGGGGTTCCCCATCAATTGGTATCAGAACCCGCCCTACCAAACCCTTAGATAACTTGTATCTAAAAGCGTGGATTAGAAGGCTAGGGAAAGAGAAGAATAATCGCTACAAAGTATTTCTACTTTGATAAGATAATTCAACTCTTAATGCAACAAGAAGAAGAAAATGATTCCTCACCTTGTAAGAACACTCCTGGGAGCAATAAGAAAATTAATTCTCTCAATTGATTAAAAATTCAAATCTGTCGTACAAAAGAATTGATCCCCCTTTATATAAGGACTAGGGTTAGATCAAGAATCAATCTAAACCATTAAATATTAAGAAAGTAATCCTAAGGTTGAAAACTAACTCTAAAAACGAAAATAGCAAAAATTACAAAACTGCCATTATAATCCGAAAATAGCTAAATTACGAAACTGCCATTATAATCCAAAAATAGCTAAATTACAAAACTGCCATTATCATCCGAAAATAACTAAAATTATGAAATTGCCATTCTAAGTTGTTTATTTTTAAAATGACACCGTTTCGTCTCCGCAACTCTCGAGCATTATTACGACTTTCATCCCTTGCTTGGACAACATGCTTAAATCATCATTAGGCCTCGGAAAAGTGTTCAAATCATTTGGAAACTTGAATCGATCTTCATCCATAATTCTTTTCACAAATCCAAGCATTCCCTCTTTGATCTTCTTAGCTCGAGAACACGTCACCGATCCACTTGGCAATGTAATGTCCTTATCACGAACATCCATGCTAGAATAGCGCTCAATGCCCACATCATTTACAAAAGAATTGATCCCCCTTTATATAAGGACTAGGGTTAGATCAAGAATCAATCTAAACCATTAAATATTAAGAATGTAATCCTAAGGTTGAAAACTAACCCTAAAAACGAAAATAGCAAAAATTATAAAACTGCCATTATAATCCGAAAATAGCTAAATTACGAAACTGCCATTATCATATGAAAATAGCTAAAATTATTAAATTGCCATTCTAAGTTGTTTATTTTTTTAAAATGACGTCGTTTCGTCTCCGCAACTCTCGAACATCATTACGACTTTCATCCCTTGCTTGGACAACATGATTAAATCATCATTAGGCCTCGGAAAAGTGTTCAAATCATTTGGAAACTTGAATCGATCTTCATCCATAATTCTTTTCACAAGTCCAAGCATTCCCTCTTTGATCTTCTTAGCTCGAGAACGCGTCACTGGTCCACTTGGCAATGTAATGTCCTTATAACGAACATCCATGCTAGAAGAGCGCTCAATGCCCACATCAATTTATCGATCATTTTTTTTAAATACATTTAGTTGTTTCCATTAAAGCATAAGTTTGATGCTTTATCTGTTTTTATAAATTTCAAAATGCTTGTTGAAAAATATTTTCAATTACCTATTATTTATTTTTATTCAAATAATTGATAGGAATTTCTCAAGCTCAAAAGTTACCTACAACATACATTTCACAAGTTTTTAGCACTCCACACACTCCACAACAAAATGGCTATGGTGAGCGTCATCATAGGCACATTCGAAAAACCCATTTAGCCTTATTGGCTCAAGCTGGCCTACTCTCCAAATTTTGGATTTAAGCTTTCTATATTACTTTTTTTTTAATGAAACAAATGATCACACCCACTTTGAACAATCGATCACCTTTTGAGATATTATTTCATAAATCTCTAAATTATACATCATTAAATTTTTTCTGGTGTCTATTCTACTCATGGATAAAGCAATACATGTTCACTAAGTTAGGTTCACTATCAAAACCCTGCATTTATTTAAGACCCTTGCAAAATAAAAGTGGACACATGTTTTGAACCAACTGACCAAAAACTCTAGGATTCACATGATATTAATTTCATAGAGTCTATCGTTCCATTCCAAACACTTATATCTTCTACTTTTACAAAATTGAACTCCACCATTAACAGTAGCTATATTCTCTCCACTACCCCACATAATCTCTATCTACTTTTTACCAGTTATCTAAAACTACACCGCCTCAAAATACACATGTGGCCAACAAGTTGTCTTCCTTATCAAGACATAGGCAACGCTCCATTAATTTTCCACACCTTCTACAGGAATAAGCCACTCAAACCTCCATCAAGTGCATCACGAGACAACACTTCACCTTCTGACAATTGTCCTCCATCCAATCTTAGTCTCCCTATCCAACTTATGTCTCATTCTCAACCTTGCATAACACATGCCATGCGAACAAGGGCGCTTAACAACATTTTTAAACCCAAACTCTTGTATGAGTTTTTTCATGTTTCAACGTAGCAATCTATCTCCACTGCAGAACCATAAACTCCCACTCAAGTAATGCAACATCGTAAATGGCGTGAAGCAATGTTTACTGAAATTTGATTATCTTCTGAAGAATACACATAGACTCTTGTCTCTCCTCATCAAGACCAAAATGTCACCGGCCGCAAATGGGTATTTTGCATCAAACAAAATTATGATGGGTTTATAAGCCGCTATAAAGCGTTAATTGTTGTCAAAGGCTTTCATCAACAACCTTTAATTGATTTCTCTGAAATATTTAGCCTTGTTACCAAACTAGCTACAAGGCATGTCGTTCTGTTCATTACTCATTCAAAAAATTGGCCCTTGAAAAATGGACATCAACAATGCTTTCTTAAATGGCACACTGTATGAGGAAGTCTTCATGAATCAGCCACTAGGCTTTGTTGACACCAATTACCCACCTCACGTGTGCAAGTTAAGAAAAGAAATATATGGACTAAAGCAAGCCCCTTGTGCATGGTTCACTGAGTTGAAGAAATTTCTTCTGCTATCTAGCTTCAAAAATTCTTTAGTCGACACCACTCTCTTCTTATATTTAAGAGATGGTATTCTCGTTTATCTTCTTGTATACCTTGAAGACATTATCCACACAGACAATAATTCTTCTCTACTTAACAAGTTTATTTTTTCCATGCTTAAGAATTTTTCTCTCAAAGATCTTGGCACCTTCAACTACTTTCTTGGAGTAGATGTTCTTCCAACGGCAACATGCATATTCTTATCTAAAAAATAGTACATTCTTGATATATTAGAATGCACAAATATGGCTAAAGCTAAAGCTGTCTCTACATCTTTAGCACTTCACTCATCTATTGCTCTCTCGGATGGAACGCTATTTCAATCTTTCACTCAATATAGACAGACAATGAGAAGCCTTCAATACCTTTTTCTCACAAAGCTTGACATTGCATCTGTTGTCAACAAATTGTCTTAGTTCATGCACAAATCAACAGACATTCATTGGACAACAGTTAAAAACCTTCTTCGATATTTGAAAGGGATGATTGACTATGGTTTCTCTCTCAAACAACATTCTCCGTTAAGCTTTCATGCTTTTTTCAGATGTTGACGAGGTTGACAATAAGGATAATTGCACCTCCACAAAGGCCTACATTGTGTTTTTCAGAAGCAATCCAATCTCATGGTCTTCTCACAAGCGAAAATCCATGTCATGTTCATCAACAGAAGTAAAATATTGTGAAGTTGTCAATACCACATCTGAGTTATGTTGGCTAATGTCAAGATGTGATAATATTGGAGCAACATATGTAGTTGACAATCCTAAACTTCACTTAAAAAAGAAGCATTTTCGCATCGACTTTCATTTTGTACGTGACTGAGTCTCTAGTATAGCCATTCATGTGTTTAATATCTTTGGTAAAGACCAACTTCAGATGCTCCTACAACACCTTGTCAAGAAAAAGGCTTTAATTTTTATAGTGCATGTTTTGTGTTCTATAAAGACCCACCATTTTGAAAAGGCATGATAGACAACAGGAACTATAATAGTGACATGTATCCATAACTCTTAGAATTATATCAATATTTATGGTCTTTGTATTTCCTATATTGTAGCTCGCGAGGTTAGGCAAAGTCTATCCCTTATAACAATATTTGTACTGATGTATTTAATACTAAATTTACTCAATGAAAATAATTAAACTTTTATAAATTGATGTGACTTTTACAATTGGACTAAAATAAATCAAAATTGCAACTTTTCAATTTTAAATTCAATAAAAATTAAAAAATGCAACGTTCATAAATTAAAGAATATTAAATTGCAATTAGATTTTGTTTTTGCTCTCATATTAATGAAATGATATAGTAATTTGGAAAAAAAAATAAAAATAGGTCAGCAGAAATGGACGTGTAAGTAGTATGTTTGGAGCATATGCATTTTTATTTTTCTTGCTGAGGAAGTCTATCTAAAGCTTTAATATATTCTTTGATTACCTATTTTTTTTTAGTATAATCATGATCACAATAATCAATAATGGTGTTTTTCACTTTGCTTGCATCTTTTTAGAGAGACCTTCTTGCTTCACTCTTGCACTTGGTGCCAATGAATCACTGTACAATGTGGCATTTGACATCCTTCCATAATCCCCACTCAAGTGTAGGGGAAAATTAAAGAAGAAACTAAAAAGACATTTATTCAACTAATACCAACTTGGTTTTGATTCAATCGAATATATTTGGCCAAAAGCAATGCTTTTAATTAAAAGTGGAAAACATGGTGGGTTAGGATTCCAAAGTATGGACCAGGTGATTTTGTGTATACTCAATTATACTGAGGCTTTGTGGTTCATCCAACCAATTACCGAAGCTAAGTATATTTTTCAGACGGATAAATATTAATTTGTAGTGATATAGAAGTATGTAGTGTCCCACACATATATAATGGGGTTAAATGGACGGCGATTTTCTATGTTTCTTTTCTCCTTCTCATTCATGTCCAATTAGTGAATCTCACTTTATCTTAGTTTTTTTTTTTTTCATTTAGTTTATATCTCTTTATTAGTATTTTTAAATTAAATGGTATCATAGAATTAGCGGATAATGATAGAGACAAAAAGAAACAAAAAAGAAAAAGAGATACAAAATCTGAATTAGGTTGATTTTCATTTCCATTTTTGAATTAGAAGATCTGTATTTCCATTTGAGTGCTATCATATTTAAGGCTCAATTTCCCAAGCTAAGTATTCTCCTTTCCATTCATGTCTAATTTGTGAATCTCATCTCATCTTAAAAACTATTTTTTTTTCATTTGGTTTATATCTCTTCATTATTATTTTTAAATTAAATGGCATCATATAATATAACTGATAATGATAGAGACAAAAAGAAACAAAATAAATAAAGAAATAAAGAAATAAAGATCTGAATTAGGTTGGGGGAAGGGGGGAAGCAAAATATACAGCATGATGCATAGTTAAACGAAAATTCATATACAAGTGCTATCATATTTAAGCCTCAATTACCGAAGCTAAGTATAACTTTTAGAGGGATAAATATTAATTTGCATTGATATAAAATGTAGTGTCCCACACATATCTAATAGGGTTAAATGGATGGCGATTTTCTATTTTTTTTTTCTCCTTCTCATTCACGTCTAATTAGTGAATTTCACATCATTTTAATTATTTTAATTTGGTTTATATCTCTTTATTAGTATTTTTAAATTAAATGACATCATATAATTAGATAGAGACAAAAAGAGGAAGAAAAAAAAAACAAAAGAGATAGAAGATCTGAATTAAGTTGATTTTCACTTTCATTTTTGTTAATGAGGATTTTTTTAAGGTATTTTGGTCACGAAATAGTCATTGGCAACGCTTGCTCAGTTCAATGAAAATTCATGTACTAGTGCTATCATATTTTAAGCCTCAATATTATTGGTTATTACTATTTTACCATATTTATAATCTCTTCTACAGTAAAGTTCTTGTTCAGTTTGTGCAACGATATCGTTTGGCTCTGCTGATGCTCATCTATCTATGATGCTTTACACGTGGTTCGTTGTTGACTCTCTAATGATTGCTTGCGGAGTATTATTATTTTTTTCTGTTAAGGTTTCTCTTGGTCTATTTTGTTGTACAATTATGAGAGTTGAAAGCTTAGATTTTTTCTGCATTGTCTTCTTAATGTTACTGTGTGTTGTAGATCTATATGAGGTTTAGGAAAGAGAGAAAATCTCTGTGATTTTCTCTGAGAAATAAAAGAGTAATTCTGTGTATTTGTTTCAATTTATTCTTGGTTTAGATTTATAGTTTTAAATTTGTAACCTCAACTTTCTTACCATAATAATATAGCATACTGCTTTCACAGCAGCTGTAAATGTAGACAACATTTGCTGAACCACATAAATTATGTGTTAATTTGTTCTTGTTTTTACTTTTTGAAACTTAAAATTGGGATACTATACCTACAAATTTTTATTAAATGATATAGCAAATTAGATGAATAATATATTAAACGATTTAAAAAATTATTTAAATTAAATATATAAATATAAATATATAATGTTACATCAATTAATATCGAAATATCTGGTTATTAAACAAGTGGATATCTTCGCTAAAAAAAATAATGATATCAGTAATATTAGTTGCCCATGTAATTTGAAGGATTTATAAAAAAATTAATTAAATAAATTTGGAATTTGAAATGTATAAGGTGAAACATGTGACTTAATTAGCTGTGCTTTTTTCTCGTGTACACATCCTATTGACAAGACATACCAACTTTTATTATATGAACACTAGGAAGATTGTAATGTTTCACGTCTTTACACGTGGACATATATAATTATATATATATTTCAAACCTAATTAATGAGACATTAAAAGTTAGAGTTTAATTACTCGTGATTCTGTCAAATTTAGCCATGTAAGAAAATTATAGATATCTCCAGAAGTTATATATATATATTTTTTGTCGGTAATCCCAAAGTGACATGATTTGTCTAGCTCAAGAAAGTAATACAAAAAAAATAATTTGCGTTGTAATAGCATATGAATCATGCTTTTGTTTTAACTAATTAACTTATAACTTTGATCAATTTTAACCACGCATTAAAATACATTTCAAGTTATAAGATTGGCTTACATAAATAAATATATACATATATATATAATTTAAAGGAGAAGAATAGTAAAACAAATAAAATATAAAATATTTATTTTATTTTATTTTTCTTTCTTTCTTTCTTTGTTTTTTATTTTATTTTACTTCATCTTACCAAAGAGGATATCGAAAATTATCCCGATTAAAGTATAAAAACTAAATAGAAAAGAAATCACTCAAATTCTGACCCCAACGCGAAACAGATTTATTAATTTATTTTTAAGTTAATATCAAGCTCTAGTATCTTGTACTTAGCTAGATTCTATATTGAATATTTGAATTTAAAATGTTCTAATTGGAGCTCTCAATTTATAGATTAATTCATTGTAGTTCGATCTCTAAATTAACTAACTTAAAGTTGACAACGTCAGTTAAACTATTTTTCAAAAGAATGAAAAAATAGATAAGAGGCGTAAAACCCATAGTAAGAATGAGCAAGAAGGAAGAGAGAATCAAAAACCAAACTCGCTAGCTATTATCCTCCATTTCTAATCTTATCAGATACTGTTATAAAACAATTTTTGGAAACCTCCTTAAAAATAATAGCAATAAGTTTTTGACATCGAATTCGTATGGATTCAATTTCCTTCACTTCTCTATGCTATCTTTTTGATGAAGTTTTTTTAGAACGTGGACTATTATTATTATTATTATTTTGAAAAAAAATTACATGCAATAGACATGATTGATGTCGTTAACTTTTTAATTGTTGGTCAATTAGACTATGAAATAATTTATAAATTGAAAGCTGGAATTTGAACATTTAAAAAATCTAATTAATATGCAGTTTAACCAAAATATTAATTACTAAGTACAAATAATTAGTTGGGAGCGCAAAATTATGTTCAACATTATAACTTATAAGTAAGCATTACTTGCCCCTCCCCCCCCCCNCAAAAAAAAAAAAAAAAAAAAAAAACTTACATATAACTCTTCACCTGAATATATCCTATTGGTTGTATAACTTACATTCGCTGTCGACACTTATTATCAAAAATGTTCCCACTTAGAGACAAAAAGGGGGCGACACTAAAGTGTCATTATTTAGAATTTTTTTAGCAATATTTCTGTTAATGCGTGGCTAAATGGTAAAATTCATGCAACATTTGTTATAGGAGCGTCACGATTTGTACAAATTTAGCGACACTGAAGTTGAAGGCATCGCTAAATGTGCAAGAACACCTCATGTTTAGCGATAGATTTTCAAAAGTATCATTGAATTTGATTTCTGAAGACCCTTAATTATAAAACATCGATTATTTACACTAGAACAGTTTAAATTTTGTAGAGATACTAGTAACTTAATTAGAATGCTTAATGTGTCAGAGCTCGAATTAATTTGATTTCTGAAGATGCTTGATTATCACTACTAGAAAATACAATAAAAAACGACGGTGAAAAATTGTCGTTTTAAGTGTTTACACGACGAACACAAAACCGTCATCTAATAAAAAGTCATCGATAGTCATAAAACATCGACGACGGTTAAAAACCGACGTCTAAAATATTACTACGATGGATCACACCGTCGTCTAAAACAATACCGAAGCCACGTCGGCGTCATGCGGCAAATACATAGATGACGTTTTTTACTATAAATCACCGTCTATGTTTATTATCAACAACAGTTGACAGTTCATACAAAGAATCGTCATCTATAATGACACATTATAGACGACAGTTCTTTGTATGAACCGTTGTCAATAATGGCAACTAGACGCGTGGCAAATTTGTAGCCCGTCGTCGATATTATATATTTATGTATATAAATATATATATTTCAGCTTTTATATATTTAAATATATTTATTTAATATAAATATTTTAATAAATAATATATTTTCAATTAATAAAATAATAATTAATATAAAAAACAAGAATAATAAATTGATTATATTAAATTATACAAAAGTATAAACATTTCTAATTAAAATAAAATTACAAATTATACCATATTAATTACACAATAACATTAACAATTACAAAAATTTTATACATAATTAATAATTAAACTGAACTAATCAAACGATGATAACAAATTTGAAGAGTTTGAAACTTCTTCAGTAAAATATTCAGCTCAATCCTTTCTAAATTTATCCACGAAATTTTGTATCCAAATACAATTTTTAAACTGTACATAAAAACCAAACAAATAATATCAATGCATTAGTAAACATAATATTATATATAAATTTATAATTACGCTAAAATTATACTTACAATATTATGTAACTGAGACTGTGGTACTGATGAATCAACATTTATTATATCCTTCATCATCATGCATACATAATATGCACACTCATGACTTGTCGATTGCAATAGTGCCTACAAAAACTAATTTAAAATATTAATTTACATAATTTCTAATACTTTAATATTAATGAAATAAATAATTCATAGATTTTACATTTCCGCCTCACCAACTAATTAATTTATTCTTCGACCTTTGCCTCTTCGGCTCATTCCATAATGTCTAAGCTCTATATATATATATCATTTTATAAAAAAAAATTATTAAAAATAAATTTAATCACTAAAATTAACTAACTAATTTTTTTAAATTAACTTACTTGCTTATTAATCGCTTGAAATCAATATTAGCTTTGGTGTTGGCGGAATCAAAAAATCAAGTATACCCCAGGTACGGGTCCACGACACCAAGCGTCCAATGAGCATTGAAATAAACGTCAATATTAAAAATATATAATATACTATATTTAAGAAAGTAATAATTTCGCATATAATTAAATTGTACCGACAATGATATGGAATTAATCATATCCTATTGAAGTTGGGTTGTTCTTTCCACCGTCTGACCAATTGCTCAGCTTGGGATGCCAACATTTCAGGTCCAACATTCTGCACCACATGTAGATCAATAAAAGCATATAACAAAATATTTCCAGTGCGGATTCTATGTCGATACAGCTTTCTACAAAAATATATCGTGTAAAATACAATTTAAGAAAATTTTAAATTGAAAATAAATTAATTATAACTTCAAATATAAATTTTTAGCTTACTTCATATAGAATAAGATGCAATCAACACCCAAGTCTTGCATCTGACAAAATTGGTTGATATCCTCATGTATCAGCACTCCAAGATGAGAATTGCCTATCATATCCCTCTCTAGGTTGAATTGAAGCTGCGTATATGATTGGTTGAAGACAGTGGCAGCTACCATCTTCATTAATCTCAGCTTCGGTGGTAGGTCAGAGGTGATTAATTGATGCTGACTTTCATTGGTTGGTGGAGATGCCTGCGAATGATGCGAATGGGGAGAACTATTCGAGTCCGAATGAGCTACTGCCTTGCCTTTTGATGCTTGTACTGATATCTCCACTTGGTCAAATATATAAATTTCAAAACAACATTATAAATAACAATTATTAATAACTTAATTATTAGGAATAAATAAAACATAAATATTTACCTCTTTTTCTGGTAAAATGACTAAAAATCTAGGCCATGGACAAAATGACTCCACAACTTCTCTAACCAATGTAATGTCAAAAAATGATAGAGATAGGGCTGCATCAGGGACCAATGCCTCCTTAACATTGACCCACACATTAAGCTCTCCTAATCGTATCCCATGGCAAATAGAGTCTGGATCTGTCGAAGAGTATATCAATCTAGCAGCCACTATATTATCTCTAGTGCATATAGCAAGCTTGCACTGTAGATCCTGCAAAATAAATTGATTAATTTTTTAATTAAATAACAATCAATATATTAAATGTTTATTAAACAAAAATTTTACAAAAGTTTACCTCCTTAGGTGTCATGGGATGTACTGGAGCTGGAGGAGTACTAAGACGTACTGGTGCTGGCGGAGTACTGAAATAGTGCACCTCCTAAGGAATATTAGTGGCAACCCAGGTATTGTTCATATACTGATCAGTCATGAAATCCATATGTCCTGGGTTGGCCACAAAGTCATCATGTGTCCTGGCCAGCTGTGCAGACAATAACGTATTACTCTCTTGGAGGTCGTGAATGACCTTAGAGAATTGTCTGATGCGCTCATCCTTTGTACTGTCCCTCTCTTTTGTTGGTTGGGTTCTATGTCGAGGAATGTGCCAATACTCAGTAGGGGTTACCAATTTACCATTCGTCCTTACTCGGCCCTGGTGCTCAGAAGTACCAATTTACCATTCGTCCTTACTCGGCCCTGGGTCAGTATATCGTTGGGCGAATCCAAATCAATATTGACCTCCCTAGCAGCTACTCTCTCCCGTAAATCATTATGTCAAATTTATAAAATATTAAAATATCAGTGCTAAATTTGCATAGTTACTTAATATAAATAAAATATGCAAATCAGAAAATAAATTTAATACCATATGTTCTGCAACTGCAGCAGCTTCTGGTGTAAGAAACTATCCCTCCTTATTCGTGTAGCCCAACTTCCATAAAGCATCTCGGGAAAGCAGCTCATTTGTGCCGAATCTCAGCTTCTACATATTTACAAAATATAAATGCTAAATTAAATTAAAACAGTATAATTTTAAAGTATTTAAAATTACTAATTTTTTTAAATTAAATTAAAACAGTATAATTTCAATTAACTTAAAATTATTAATTTTTTTAAATTTAATTAAATTTTTTAAATTAAATTAAAACAGTATAATTTCAAAGTATTTAAAATTACTAATTTTTTTAAATTAAATTAAAATAGTATAATTTCAATTAACTTAAAATTACTAAACTAAAAATTGCTAAATTTTTTAAATTAAATTAAATTAGTTTAATTAAATTATCTAAAAATTAATAAATTTCTTAAATTAAATTAAAACAATTTAATTAAATTTTTCACTCATCTCATTGTACTCTGCCCGTGCAAATCAAATACATGATAGACGATGATTGTACCGATTTCTTTTTCTTAATTCTGAGCGTTGCTTATTAAGTTCCTGAAAGATTAAAAAAGAATATTAATTACATAACACGTTAATTGTAGTTTAATAAAAAAAAATATAAGAAACTGAGTTAATTAATACTTACTGCCCACTCAGGTGTTAAACGTTGTTGTACAAATTCATCCTACTGGTTTTACGTAATTATTAACAACATTATAAACAGCATTATAAATAACAATTACTAATAACATATTAACAAACCAACAAATAAAAATTATATAATATAAAACCGTAACATATATACAAAACCGTCGTCTTTAAAACCGTAGTTTTTAATTTTTTATGCTCGTCGTGAAATCATATATATACTTCCAAATTTCTAATGAAACCGTCGTCTATTCATATTCATGGTTTCAACATATTCATACAATATATTCATCCAATATATATTTATTATCCAATATATATTCAAACGGATATATGTAATATATATATATATATTTAAGCTCGGCTTTATTCATACAATATATCCAAACAGAAAACATTATAATTTCAACATTATATCCAAACATTATAATTTCAACTATAATTTTCACCAAAAAAAAAAAAATTCACGGGCACAATATAAAAATCAATATTTCAACACATTTTCACAATATATTCATACATTATAATTTCAACATTTGCACCAAATTTCAAAATGTATTCACAGGCACAATATAATTTCAACAAACCAACACATTTCAACATTTTTACCAATATATTCACTGGCACATTTAAAGACAAAATCGATAAAACAAATTTCGGGTTGAAGATGCAGAGCAGAAAATATGTTCACCACTACTTACCTTAAGTTTTTGGGTTGAATATGCAGTAGATTCCTGTTGAAATGAAGCAAACGGCTGAGAGAAGGTTGCGACGACAATAATTCGGGTGTAGGGTTTATGGAGAAATGGGGAAAAATGGAAGAGAATGTCGTGTAAGGAAGAAAACACGGGGGCAAAAAGGGCACCGTTTTTGGTATAGACGACGGTTTCTTAGCTATAACCGTCGTCTATATATTAAAGACGATGGTTTATAGCTTTAACCGTTGTCTATATACTATAGACGACGGTTCCTATCATCAACTGTCGTCTATAGTACTATATTAAACGGCGTCGTTTTATATATAGAGACCAAACATCGTTGTTTTAACTAAAAACACAATTTATTTTTTTCAACCCAGCAAACCAGAGCGTGCCAGGCATGTATCCAGGTGCCAATTCAGGCGCCTGGATATCCAGGTAAAAAATACATTTATAAATTTTAAATTAACACCAAATTTTTTTATAAATTTTAAATTAAACTATTTTAATATAATTAAAATATTTTTAAACTTATTAATTAACACCTAAATTTTTTATAAAATTTAAATTAAATATTTTTAATATAATTAAACTATTTTAATATAATTTAAATATTTTTAAACTTACAGTTTAACACCTAAAACAGTTTAAATTAAAAAATTGGACATACTTGATATAATTTAATAAAAGGGAAAAAATTAATTAAGCACAGTCAATATTATTCTTTATTTTTAATCCATATTCCATTACAATCATTATGAACACAGACTTTTTCGCAGTCTTCAGCATCAAGAGCGATCTCTTCATTCGGTATTTGCGTAGCAAATGGAGTGTGAATCAAATTAATGTCTCCAAATGTATCCTCTTCATAAGATTTGGTTTATGTGTAATGAGGAGTGCTTAATATCACCGACCATTGTGAATAACAAAGATCCTCGACATAAAATACTTGTGTTGCTTGAGAAGCCAAAATAAATGGATCAGATTTGTGACCAAGTTTGTTGAAGTTAACACATGTAAATCCATAATCATCTTTCTTAACACCATGATTGATGTCAGCCCAATCACATTTGAACACTGGAATTCGAAATTTAATGTAATCAACATCCCATATTCCGACCACTACACCATAAAATGACATATCGGAGAATTTTGGATTGTTGTCTTTTGCACTTGAATACTGTATCGATCCAGCCACCAAGCTTACGCCGTTATTCTGTGTAACACGCTTGTTGTCTCTTTCAACTGTATGGTATCAGATTCCGTTAATGTCGTAGTCCAAATAGCTCATTACTTCAAAACATGGTCCCAGTGCAATCCATCTCAATGTATATGACACACTATTATCTGGTTCACTCATTTCTTTCCGAATCTGCAAAAACACCACATGCACTATTAGTAAATGCAATAAAAGTAATGTAGTTACTTCATCTCGGAACCAATAAAATTAATTTGCAATAAAATTAAATTGCTATATATACTTCACAATTAATGTTCAATTTATTTCATCTCAGAACCAATAAATGAAAGTACGATTTTGCTCGTTTTGAAACCATTTTGCTTTTCTTGTTTCGTTACGAATATCACACTTCAAACTCTCCATATGTTTCCTAAAGACAACAAAAGTTAATGACTAGTAAACAAATATTCAATATAATATTCAACAAAAAATATAGAGCATTAAACTTACTCGAAGTAAGGTTGTACTTCGGGTGTATTTGAAAGTATGTACAAATGTACTTGGTCCCATAGGTCACGAGTAATACCCAAATATTTACCACCATTCAAAAGATCACCAGTATCATTTTTCACACATTGTACTTCATGGCGGCCAGGCGGATTCCCAATTGCATGCATGCCTTTTTTATACTCACTACAAAATTCGATTGCTTCCTCAGCAATGTAGTTCTCTGCAATGCAGCCTTCAGGGCAGTAATGATTACAAACATACCCTTTCAACACTTTCATGTATCTCTCAAAAGGATACATCCACCGAAAGAAAATTGGCCAACATAATGCACTTCTCGAACCAAGTGAACAGTTAGATGAACCATTATATCAAAGAAAGACAGAGGAAAATACTTTTCAAGTAAACACAATGTCTTAACAAGATCTGTCTGAATAATGTCCAAATTTGAAACATCAATCTCTTTTTCGTTGAAGAAAAAACAAAATCTCATTATTACATGTCGGACATTTGTTGGGAAGACTGATCGTAGTGCAATAGGCATCAGTTGTTGCATCAAGGTATGTAAATCATGAGATTTCATGCCTTTCAACTTCAAATCATTCATTGACACAATATTCCAAAAATTTAAGAGTAGCCATCGGAAACCTTTAAATTTGCCAAACACTTGCAAAAAATTTTCTTATCTTCCTTGGATAATGTGTAACATGCAAGTGGTAGATATGTCATTTTCTCTTCAACAACAGGAGCCAAATCACTTATTATGCCAATTTCGACCAAATCAAGCCGAGAATTAAGTCCATCTTTAGTTTTTCCAGGAATGTTAAGCAATGTGCCAACAATGCTCTCACATACATTTTTTTCAATATGCATGACATCTAAGTTATGCCTCACATATACTTCCAATAGTCAAGCTCAAAAAATATAGACTTCCTTCCAGCAATCTCGATCAGCAGTAGACTTTTTTCTCTTATTACCACTATCAAATGACTTAGAGTCAAGTTTTCGAAGTATATCTTCTCCCATCACAGGTAAAGAAGTTGGACAAAACTCCTGAAATCTATTGAAAGACTTCTTTTGCTTTAGAAAAATGATGATCACTCGGAAGAAACCTCTTATGTCCGAAATAACTCATTTTTCTACCATTTTTTAAACTTTGAGCACATGTATTCTCGCTGCAAATAGGATAAGAAAAATATCCTTTAGTGGTATGACTAGACAAATTACTATATGCGGGGAAGTCATTTATAGTCCACAATAATATTGTTCACAAAGTGAAAAATTCCCGTTTACACGCATCCCAAGTTCACACCCCTTCATTTCACAACTGCTTAAGATCGTCAATCAATGGCTGCAGATAAATATCTATATCGTTGCCAGGCTACTTCGGTCCAGATATCAACATTGTCAACATTATAAACTTCCGCTTCATACACAACCATGGTGGAAGATTATATGTAATTGTAAGCATAGGCCAACAACTGTATTGAGAACTCATATGCTTATATGGGTTAATGCCATCAGCTGCAATCCAAAGCTTTAAGTTTCGACATTCTTTACCAAAATTAGGCCACATGCGATCAACTACCTTCCAAGACGGTGAATCGGCGGGATGACTTAACTTTTCATCTGCGACCTTTCGTTCATTTGCATGCCATGTCAAATTTTTAGCTGTGTTAACGCTTTAAAACATCCTCTTGAACCGTGGAATGGGTGGAAAATACCGCATGACTTTATGAGGGACATTTACACGATTAGTTCCATCGTCAGTTTCCTTTCACCTCGATGCTCCGGATTTAGGACAACTTTCTTGCGTTTCATATTCTTTTCGATAAAGAATGCAGTTGTTGCGACAACATTGTATCTTCTCATAATCCATGCCCAATGCTATTAGAGTATTTTTCACGTTGTACATAGAATTTGGCATAACGTTATCGCTTAGTAGCATATCCCACAACAACTTTAATAATTTGGAAAATTTTGTGTCCGAAAGACCGTATTTCAATTTCAGGTTGTACAACTTTAGCAAACTGGATAGTTTAGTAAAGTTCGTACAACCTGGATACAAAAGAGTTTTGGCATCCTCCAACAACATTTTAAATTCACCGGGATTATCCACGAACTTGTCACAAGCATCATTCACCATGTCAATATTATTATCCACCATATCTTCATCATCCGTATTTATGTGGGTAAAATGATTTTCAGTATTATTGCTTTTACTAATTTCACTAACTCTAGAACAATCTCCACGATATCCTTCAGACTCTTCCAACTATTCTCCATGTAAAATCCACTTACGATAATTCGTATCAAACCCTTTAAAGTATACATGCCCTCTCACTTCTTCAATAGTGCTAAAAAATAAATTCTCACATTCCATACAAGGACATCGAATTTTACCATCTCTATTTGCACTTTTCTTAGTAAATTCTAAAAACATTTCAAAACCCTTTTGAAATGCATCGGTTCTCCTATCCATTCTTATCCATGATTTGTCCATTTTATCTATTTGAATAACAACTAATTAAAACTAATTTAAACATGAATGATTTAAAATATAGCAATAAATAATATATTACTAACAATTTAACCAACATTTAATAATTAACAAATCAATAATAAATAAATAGATAACAGTAAATAAATAAACAATAAATATAGAGACAACGATAATTACACAACTAATTAATATTAATATTTTACTATATTCTAAAATTAACTACAACAACATAAAATATAAAATAAATAAAAATACTATATGAGATTATAACATATCAAATATTTAAACAAACTAACAAATTTAATAAATGGAAAACATATATATGTATCATTGCAAAATTTAAATGTTCATAACCTAATAATTATAAAATAATTAATTCATGAAAATAAAATTATATAACTAATTTAATTTAAATGATAATGCAATAACATAAATATTTAATGTAGTTAATTGTATAAAATTACTTACCTCGATAGTGAGTTTTTTTACAAAAATCAACTTTAAGCTTCAACAAATTGATGACTTAAATCATAAATAAATGCTATTTGAATATTTTTTATCACCACTTAAAGAATTTGAACAAAAATTATGGAAGAAATGAATTTAGTGAATTTGATTGAGAACAAAAATGAAAATATATAAGCAAAAAAAATTACAACGACTATATTTTTTGCAATGGCTACTTTTGTAACAGCTATTTTGAACGTTAAAACCGCGTTTCAGAGACTAAATGTAAAAGGGCCACGTGGACAAATATACACAAAAAGATGACGGTTAAAAACAAAAACCGACGTCGAAAATTGAAATAGTATAGACTACGATTCCTTTAGAAACCGTCGTCTATACTTACATCATAGACGATGGTTCCGAACCGTGGTCTATACTCTTCAACATAAATGTGGCGTCCAAGTTACTGTCATGTGTCTTTTAGTGTTTTATCAATGATGGTTAATTCATCAACCGTTGTTTTTTATGTAACTTTAAACGACGGTGATAGATAAAATTGTCGTTGAATTTTTTTAATCGTCGTCTTATTTTATCAACGTCGGCTTTCTTTTATAACCAATGTCTATACAAAAGTAAAGCCGTCGTTGGTATCTTTTTACTGTAGTAGTGTATAAAGCATTGATTATTTGGTGTAGCCTGTTATACCAAATTGGCGCAATATACACGGGAACCGTTTAATTTTTTTTAAGGATACTGGTAACTTAATTAGAATTGCTTGATGTGTCAAAGCTCGAAAACCTACCGTGCTAATTCAACATTAAAAAAATATAACATTTAATTGATATGGTATTCCAGATTAGAATTATTATATTTTAACTATTATATTTAGATTTAAGTTTCAAAATAATAGGGTTAATTTCATCTCTGTACTTATTTATTCTTTGAGGTAGTTTCACATTCAGCATTTATTTAAAACATTGTATTTTTTTTTTAAATCTTCAATTTACAATTTGTTGCATTTCTTGGTTAAAATGATGATTTGCTTATTACACATCTTACACTTTACCCTCTAAACTTTCAAAAGTGTCACACTGACCCTCTTTAACTTTTTTTTTTTGGTCACTTTAGTTGTGTTCATCAACTTTTTCTAATAAATTTGGAAAAATTAGGCACAAAAAATATATTTAAACTGAAATAAAACATGATAAAACAGTATTAATTATATTAGTTGTGTATTAAAAAACATAAATGGACTAAAGTGACAAAAAAAAAAAAAAAAAAAAAAAAAAGAAGAAGCTCAGAGGACATTGTGACACATTTTGTTTTTTGAGAGATAAAGTGCAAAACGTATAAGTTTAGGGACCAAAATGTATTTAATTTAATTTTTTTTTATTTTTTTTGTCTTTCTATTGATTCATGATTGTAGTTCAGCGAAAAAAGAAATAAATAAATAATTGGAGGATTCAAACGTATAATCATTATCTAAGAAAATGCTGATTTTTTGCTACTAACAAAGATTACCAACGTTATTACCATGTGATCCGCATGTTACTGATCTCAAATGCAATATTTTTTTTTATAATAGTGATCTCAAATGCATTTAAACAAATTAAAAGTATAACTTAAATTGGACTAAATCATATTTTAATATCAATCACGTGTAAGACAGAGCCATTAACCATTGTTAATTAAAAAATTCAATTAGATTAAATTGTAAGAGGATCTCCAATGGAGATCTTTATATTAAAGAGTATAATTTTTAAAATAAAGAGCATTTTTAATAATTTTATAAAATAAAAAGTGTGATTTTTTTTTCAACTCCAATGATACTATTTATTATACTCTTTATTTTTTATTTTCCAATAAATAATCAATGCATAACATGAATATATAAAACATATAAACAACAAAGTAATTTTATATGTATAAAAAAAATATAAAATTACATATAATTATAGTTGTGCATTGAAAATTGCACAACAATAAATAAAATGCATTAAAAGTTATATATAGAAAGTGAGTTTGGCTATTCAAATGTAGAGAGCCAAATCTCATTCTCTATTTTAACTTTTCATTTTAGAGAGCCCATTCGAGTACCAAAATGTTTGATTACTCTTTAAAATAGAAAAATTAAAATTTGTAGAGAGTGCATTGGAGATGCTCTAACAATTGAAATCAAAAGTTTAAATTGCAATTACTCCATTAAAAGGTAGTAGAATAAAGTAGGAGTGTGCAAAAAAACTGACCAACTGATGAAATTGACTGATCCAATCCAATCTAAAATGTTTGGATCGGTTATTTTAGTGTAATTATATTTGATTGATTTTGAAAATTCAAAATTGATAGTCAATTCAGTTCGGTTTGATTTTTGACATTAAAAATCGATAAAACCGATCCAAACATCAAAGCTTATAAATTAAAATTTTCCTTTTGTAACAAACTAATGGATTACTGGATTATGGTTTTGCGATTATTTCACAAATAATATGACAATATGTTTTATATTACTGCTATGTAGACTTTGTTGTATTAGCTTAAATTTGGAGTTAGATTACTAGATTATTATATTCGTGTAGTAATTTTTTTTTTGTTTTAGTTTAATATGTTTATTTTTCATGTTATTTTTTTTAAATATTTATGTGCTAGGTTTTGAAAAATAATTTAATTTTTTAAACATTGTTTAAGCCCAACAAATTTTTGGCACAAAAAATAGTTTAAATGTCAAATATTCAAAGTAAAAAAGCTCAAAAATTAAATTTTAAAAGGTCTAAAAAAATAAATATTTAAGCCAAACTGATTAACTAAACCGATCCAATCTAATTACTAATTTGATTTAATTTGATTAGATTTGATGTATAGATAGGATTGGATTGAAAAAAATAAAATAAAACAGATTACTAATTGGATCAGAATGATTATTTCTAAAATATATCGATTTTGGACCGCTGAACACCTCTAGAATAAAGTTAGTTTAAATTTGCATAGATGTGTTTCTACAAATTAATAACTATTAATAATGATAATACTAAAAAAAAAATATCTTAAGTTTGAACTCTTACCTCATTATAATACAAAAACATTAAGTTGTCAATCCTATAAAGCCTTTGCTAAGAAAACTTTTTTTT